>JAKSZT010024887.1:54541-262916 GCA_026826555.1 Tolypeutes matacus | reverse complement strand
ATAGATAGATAGATTTAAAATGCAGATATACATCAATATGTCTTTTATTATTATTTTTTTATATGCATATATGTGTATTTGCTTACAAAAATGTTATTTTTATATATATATATACATATATTTTAAGAGGTGCTTAGATTACCTAAAATATTATACGGAACCCACTGGGATTCCCATGTTGCCCACCTCCCACACCTCCCACCACATCCAACACAAACATCTCCCATAGTGTGGCCCACCAACCTCAATGAACTTACACATCCTGGAGCCTTGCCACCAACCATAGACCACAGTTCACACTGTAGACCACACTCTCTCCCACTCAGTTCTGAGTGGTGTGTGCTGATTTAAAATGGCCTACATCCATTGCCACAACAGTACTCAGGACAACCTCAAACTCCCAAAGAAGCCCCTGTATTTCAACTGCTCATCCCCTCCCTACCCAAAAAACTGTCAAGTGGCCACTGGCTCCACCTCATTGTTATAATTTCTTGCATTGCAAGAATCACCATATGTGAGCAAGAGAATACCATCAAGTCCACTCTAGTCCATAGTTCTTCCCCCAATCCAGAGGCGACTGGGATGGTGATACAATATTTTTAAAATTTATTTTTTTATTTTTCTTCTTTCTATATTACATTAATCTTTATTATTATTATTAAAGAAGCTGTAGATTACATAAATATTACATAAAAAATATAAAGAATTCCCTTATACCTTGCCTCCTCCCCCTCCCCCACTTTTCTCCATTAACAGCATTTTTCATTAGTGTGGTACATTTGTTACAATTGATGAACACATATTGAAGTATTGCAACTACTCATGGTTTATAGTTCATATTATAGTTTACACTTTGCACCATGCAATTTTATAAATTTTAACAAAATGTATAGTGGCCTGGATCTGTCATTGCAATGTCATGCAGAACAATTTCAATGTCCCAAGAATGCCCCATATTTCATCTATTCTTCCCTCTCCCTCATTTCAGAACAATTAGTGACCACTGTCTTTATATCAATAATACAAACTCTACCATTACTAAAATAATAATAAGTCTAGGTTAGTCCATAATTGCATTTCCTCCTTATGACTGTTCATTCCTCAATCTTGAGGATTTTGGGATGGTGATGCCCATTCTGTTTCCAATTTAGAGGGGGCTTAGATCCCATGGACCAGATGGGTTGCAGTTGTAGATACTCTGTTTTTTCAGATGAGTATTGTCCATCATCATTCCATTGTTACTTGTCCTGACTGAGGCCAATGAATTGGAGGGTTGGTTTTAGCTGCAACTTTGCTGAGATTCAGGGTTTAAACAGCATATAACAGCATATAAACAAGCGGATTTAAGTCTCTGGGACATATATTTAATGGGTATATTGCCAATTATAGGTTCAAATAAAAGGGGCATAAGAACCATGTGTAGGAAAATTATAAATGGCCCAACTCTGATACATGAGGAGAATAGGTTTTCTTTTTTTAATTTTAAACAATTTATTGTAGTATATCATTCGTACATGATTTTAAACAATTTATTGTTTAAAACAATTTATTGTAGTATATCATTCATACATGAACATAATACATACATATATAAACTATAATTGTTCAGTAAACATCATAAACTTAAAAAACAAACATGCATAACATCATACAAGACTCCCACACATCACTCCCTCACAAATACCCTGCATTATTGTGAAACATTTGTTAACAAATCATGAAAGAGCATTGTCAAAGTATTACTACTAACTGTAGCCTGTATCTTCCTCCCCTATGCATTTTTTTAAGGATTTATTTATTTATTTACTTTTCTTCATTTTTATACCCCACCCCCCATTTTTGCTCTTTCTGTGTCCATTCACTGGGTAACTCTGTGTTTGTTTCCTGCCCTCTGTTCTCATCCTTCTCCTCCTGTATTCACTGGGATTCAATCCTCAGAACCTCCAATGTAGGAGAGAGGTGTCCTACTGCCTGCACCACCTAAGTTCCTGGGTTTTGGCATGTTTCATATTGGCTCTCCCTTGTGTCACTCTCCCATTATGTCATCATCTTGCTGTGTGGGTCGCGGGTCCTGGCAGCTTACCTGCTCCTGGGGCCTGGCCGCGCACCTGCAAATGGGCCCTGGTGGTGAACCCACTCGCGGGACTTGGCAGTGCACCACACATGGGCCTGACGGCTCACCTGCTCACGGGGCCTGGTGGTCTACCATACATGGGGCCTGACAGCTCACCCGCTCACAGGGTCTGGTGTGCACCCGTTCACAGAGCCTGGTAGCCCACACACCTTCTATATTTTTCTTTTATTTAATTTTTACTGGGAGGTCCCGGGGATCGAACCCGGGTCCCTCCATATGGGAGACAGATGCCCAACCACCTGAGCCACGTCTGTCTCACTGTTATATCTCTTAAGGTTGACCAAAGATACTTAAAGTTACAGTCTTTTCCCATACAGGATGGTCATATAATAAATCAGGCTTAGTTTATCACCAGCATTCCAAACACCAGACCTAGAGAGAAAAACTAGGTCTGGGGACACATGCATGGTTTCTAATATAGTGAATGTTTAGCCTGCCCTGATTATCACAAAATCAGGACAGTGAGAATATTCACATAGGTTTGCATATTTTCCAAGATAAGGCCCACTGACATTTTGACAAATTCCTGTTGTTTTCTGCCCTGCCTAAGTGTCAGATGCCTCTAGAGCCACAGGATCACCCTTGCATGAGACACGGTTTACTGCAGCAATCAGTGAGGACCTCCTAAGATGTGCATAAGTGTAACCTCTGAAATGATATCCCCACTCACTTTGAAATATCTTAGTTATAAAATCTCATTTGTATTTAATAATTCTAACTATTTGTCCAGGTTTTCTTGCAAATGCATAGCTAGTTGTCACTTGGTAATAATCTCTAAGTGCTAGGAAATACATAAAGGAAAAAAAGAACAGATTTAAATTGCTTGAAGACAGGTTTAGTGATTTTGAAGACAGAACACGTGACTGGAAAAGATAAGACAGAAGAACAGAAAGAGTAGAGAATTAAAAAAATGGGACAGAGTCTCAGGGAATTGAGTGACACCATGAAGTGCACAAACATAAGCATTATCATTGTCCCAGAAGGAAAAGACATTGAAAAAAGTTAGAAAGATTATTTGAGGAAATAATGACTGAAAATTTTCCAACCCTTATGAAAAACATAAATTTCAATATCCAAGAAGGATAATGCACCTCAAATAGAATGTTAGAATAAACCTACACTGAGATACCTACAAATCTGAATGACATATATCAGAGATAAAGAGAAGATTCTGAAATCAGCAAGAGAAAAGCAATGCATCACATAAAAGGGAAACCCAATAAGATCAAGTGCCAATCTCTCATCAGAGATCATGATTATGAGTAAAAAGTGGGATGATGTACTTGAGATACTGAAAGAGAAAATCTGCCAGTCAAGAATTCTGTATTTAACAAAACTGTCCTTCAGAAATGGGGGTGAGTTCAAAATCTCCTGAGACAAACAAAAACTGAGAGAATGTGTTACCAAAATACCAGACTTACAAGACATTCTAAAGGGAGTGCTACTGACTGAAAGGAAAAAACAAGGGAGAGAGTTTGGAGAAAAGTATAGAAATGAAGATTATTAAGAAGGGTAAATTAAAGGGTATAAAGACAGATAAGAGTAAGACATGACAAGAGATAGCCAAAGGACAAAATGGATGAAGGAATTGATGCCTTTGCACTATTAACATTGACTGTTAAAGGCCTGAACTTCCCAATCAAAAGACATAGACTGATAGAATGGATAAAACAATACAAGCCATCTATATGATGTCTACAAGAGACTTGCATCAGATGTAAGTACACAACTAGGCTAAAAGTGTAAGTTTGGAAAAAGGTATTCCATGCAAACAGTATTCAAAAAAGAGCTGGAGTAGCAGTGGTACTAATAGCAGACAAAACAGATTTTAAAAGTAAAACTGTTATAAAAGATGAAGAAGGTTATTATATTTTAATAAAAGGTGCAATTTGCCAAGAAGAAATAACTGTACTAAATATTTATATACTTAATCTCAGTGTCCCAAGATACATGAGGAACACACTGGCAAAAGTGAAGGGAGAAATAGAAATCTACAATAATAGTTGGATACTTCAATACACTACACTCAATTTTAGATAGAACATCTAGACAAAGGATAAATTAAGAAGAAGGATAAATTAAGAAAGAATGGGACTATATAACACAATGAATCCTGTGGTGGAAGATGGACTGTAGTTATCAGAACAAAGGTGAAAATGTTCTCTTATGAACTATAATATATAACACTAATACAGGATGTTAATCAGTTGGGTTGGGGGAAAATACACCAATTTAAGTTATGAGCCATAGTCAGTAATAATATTTTGACAATGCTCTTTGATAGTTTTTTAACAAATGTTTCACAACAGTGCAAGGTGTTGGTGATGGGGTGATATATGGGAGCCTTATATGATCATATGCATGTTTGGTTTGTAAGTGCACATCTTTTACTACACACTTATTGTTTATGTATGTTCATTTAAGAATGATATACTTCAATAAAATTTTTGACTAAAAAAAAAAAGAAAAGAAAAGAAGAAGAAGGGGTTTTGAATAATATAAAAATTGCACTAGATCATCTATAGACCACTGCACCCCAAAACAGCAGAATATACATTCTTTTTAAGTGTTCATGGATCCTTCTACAGGACAGAGCATATATTGGTCACAAGACAAGACAAATTGGCTTCTAAAACCAAAGATGAAAATCCAGTTGTGGACAGGGATAGGGAAACCAGCCAGCTGGTTGCATTACCTCAGTTTGTGGTCATATAGCCACCACCCCTTCTCCACTACTCTGGAGGCAAGAGAAGGTCTGTTCTTTCTCTGTGGGATCTCTGCATATCTAACCATCCCTGCTAATTGGGCAGAGCTATGCTCCTTAGTCTTCCTAAGCTCAGAAATATACTTGATCAATGATTCAGAGTCTGGCCCTCTCCTGGCTTATCACACCTTCCAGTCTGTCCAGAAGACTGTTCATCTCCCAGTCCTTATGCCTATCTTCACCTCACTGTGGGATCCTAACTGAAAGTGTGTGGGGGTGGACTCACAACCAGCCATACATTCCATTATAACCTCTCAAGGGACCTAACACAAGGGCTGTACACCACAGCCAAGAGTATCTTATCACTAAATCAGCAGGTAGATTCCCCAGCTGCTGTAGTTCTTCAAGATCAATGAGTCCTAGATTTTCTAACTGCTGCTCAGGGAGGGGCATGTATGTACCTCAAGGAAGAATGTTTTTATATCAACCAGTCTTCAGAAATTTTAAATGACATCCAAAGCCTAACAGATCAAAACACCCACCTCCAGTAGGTGGCTAAAAACCTGGGGTGTCTCTTTGGCTTTTACTGGCCAACTATTTAGTCATTTCTTGTGTCACTCTTAATTCCCCTAGGCTTAATACTCCTTGTATTGACCTTTGCCGTTTGCATCCCACAGTGCCTTCAGAGTGTCTTTTGGTGCCAGATCCAGGCAGTAAAAGATCATCTCTTGCTGGTCCAGGGATATATCCCTCTTCAACCCTAAACCATAAGAAACCCTTATAACCCCATGCCCTAGTGACAAAGTAGCAAGGATACCTCTGAGTGCAACTTAAAGTAAGTAGGACTATAGTCCCATTCAGCAGCAAGCAGTTACAGAAGGCAAAACCTCCAGTCTACTTCTTCCCCAAAAGATTTTAGGTTGCACATCAAAGAAGTGGGGATTGAAGTAGGAGAATAGGGAACCTGGGGCATGTGGAGAATCATTAGAAACTTTGTGCAGTGGGTCAGGTAGAGAGTCACTTATCTAGAGACCTGAAGCAAGTTATGAGTTTTCCAGAGAAAGACACCTGCTTGCAAGAAATAGAAGCCTAAGGTTAAATAAATAACACTTATCTAGTAACTGCCTCTTGCCCAAGGACTTAAAAGATGTGAACTAACAACCCCTCCAGGTAGTTCTCCCCTTGGAGACATCCCCTATGTTTCTCAGCACAGGCTCTACCCACTTGTTCCACTTGCATTCCTCTAACACTGCTCAATAAACCACCTTGTTGCATAGTTAGGTCCTTGAATTCTTTCCTGTGATCGAACAAGAACCCTCTGTCAAAAGATATACTCCTGATTTAAGTATATCTTTAGTATACTCTTGAACCTTAAGTCAGTCTGTTAAATATACTTCTGAAAAGTAATCCAGAATATGTAAGGGTTAAGTTTCTGTTCATTAAATAGTTTGTGTTACTTAGGTAGTGTAAATATTCAGTCTCTGTCTAAACTGCTAAATTAGTGTTTAACAGCTTTCATATTTCTCAAGTATTCTTAATTGGTTACTGGTTACTAAAATTCTTTAAATTAGTTAATGTTATTTGTACCAGCATTACTAAATGTATCCCTTTAGGCTGTATTTTACAAAAACTAAAACAAAAGCTGGAAAATGTTCAGTCATGAGCCTATGAAAATGCAGGAAATAGTTTTTTTTTTCCTGTAACAAAGTTTTGCCTCAGTATAACTTAGAAGCAGTAAGAAAATGGCCCGAGTATGATTCTATAGGGAAGAATGCTGTATCTTCTTTCCTGTAACAAAGTTTGCCCTCAATATAACTGAGAATCAGTAAGAAAATGGCCAGAGTATGATTCTATAAGGAAGATCACTGTATGTCCATTCAGCCAGGACAGCTAAGATTAGAAGCAGAGCTGGAAAAAGTTCTACTCCTCCAAGAAACCCCTCTAGGAATAGTTGGAAAATTTGTGTACAGGATTACCCCATTTCCTTGTCAGAGTTATATAGGTGAGAAAATGGTGGCCCACTCTCTAAAAGGACCCAGAGAAAATATAAACCTTAATTACTCCAACCTGTAATTGGACTGGTATTGAGGCCTTGCAGATACCTGGAGATGAAGGGAAAATGGTGAATGAAAAAACAGTAGTAATCAGAGAAAAAGATGCTGACAACCCAGAGTTTGCTGGAGAGAATTTAGCAGCACCAGCAAAGAACCTTGAATGGAATGTTAATGGTGCTGAGCACTGGACTAATTTTGATCAGAAAGAGGTCCCTGATGTTAGAAATTTGCAAAGGATAAGTGAAGGAATACAAGATCCAGAAGAAAGTACTTCTTCTTTCCTAGGAAGTATTTATAATGCCTATAGTTGATACACTAATATAGATCCAGAATGTCCAGAAAATACCAGACTTTTAAATATAATCTTTATTACTCAAAGTTCTCCGGACATAAGAAGGAAGCCACAGAAAATTAATGGGGGACAGGAATTACCTATTTTTAGTTTAGTTAGCATTACCTATGAACTTTAGTACAATAGTGATCAAGGTAAACAATCCTGCACTTCAGAAGGGAAAAATCCCAAGAACAGTTATGTGGGAACCAACAGAAACCTGGAATAAAAGGACCCAGGAGCAGGGTAGCTTTACTACAGAATTAATACCAAATATTTAAAGCATAGCTTCTTAAATTTACATTCCTTGCTAAAAACCTTTTAACGAAATAATACCCAGATAAATTTCTCCCCAACTTTATGTATATAAAGGTATTTCCAAGAATAAGACATCCTATAACAGGCAACACTAATCCCAGATGAGATCTTAAAAGAGCTAAAAATAGAGATGTGGAATTATGAAAAACCTAAAGACAACGACACCACAAGAGTGAGAATAATGAGTCAAATTATTGAGTTATGTTTCTGTTTGTGTGTCTATTTGTATCTGTTTGTTTGTTCAATGTATGTCTTCATGTCTTCAGATGGTAATGTCAAATTAACCATTGAAAATTCCTAAAAGAACTCTACTCAAATAGATAAAATTACATAAGCACTTTATGTAAATGAGCAGTCCTGGAGCACAAATTAGAAAAGCCAAACAGGATGAAAAAGATCATATAAAAATCTAACTAAAGAAACAATTGAAAGAAAAAAATACCTGAAAACTAAAAAGGCTATCCTGAATTCCTCCATAAGCTTTCTCTGATCTATTCTACCCCCAGGGTCTTCTCCTACTTGAGTGAATTAGAGTCACTCATTAAAATCTATTTAGGAAGGAAGCAGATGTGTCTCAAGTGATTGGGCTCCTATCTACCATGTTGATGGCCCCAGGTTCAATTCCTGGGGCAACCTAGTGAAAGCAAGCTAGCCTGTGTGGCAAGCTGGCCCAAGCAGAGAGTTGGCCCACATGAAGTGCTGGCCCATGCAGGAGTGCTTGCCTGTGCATGAGCAGCAAGATGATGCAACAATAAGAGACACAGAGGAGAGACAATAAGAGACACAGCAGACCAGGGAGCTAAGGTGGCGCAAGAGATTGAACATTTCTCTCCCACTCCAGAAGGTCCTAGGTTCAGTTCCCAGTGCCACCTAAAAAGAAGACAAGCAGACACAGAAGAGCACACAGCAAATGGACACAGAGAGCAGACAACGAGCAGACAACAATGGGGGGTGGTGGAGAGAAATAAATAATTAATAAATTAATTTAAAAAACAAAAACAAACCTGTTTAGGAAACTATGGGGGATAAGTTTGATGTGTAAATATGGGGAGGATGTGAATTTAGTGTAGAATTCTGTCTACAAACTCTGTAAATTAAAAATGACAGGGACAGGGATATTACAGACAAACCTTCTGCAAAGTTTGTCCTGTATTTCCCCAACTAAATTTTTAAAATATATATTTTATTAGAGAGTTAGTGAACTTACAAAACATTTATGCACATATGTAGAATTCCTATGCAACACCCCTTCACTAACACACTACATTGTTGTGGAATATTTGTTACATATTATTAGGTAATATCATCAGGCTATTACCACCAACTGTGGTCTATAGCTTACATTTGGTATATTTTTCCCCATATGCCCCTATTATTAACACTGTACTTCTTTGGCATTGATGCAAGAATATTACAGTATTGCTGTTAACTGTAGTCCATAGGTTACATTAATTGTATTTTTCACATGTTTCTCCTCATTCTCACCACCTTGTAATAGTGATGTATATTTGTTCTAGTTCATGGAAAGACATTATTGTATTTCTACTATTAATCACAATTATCATCCACTTCTGTGTTCACTATGTTACTCAGTCTCTAGGTTATTCTCTAGCTTTCTTTCAATTGACATTTACATCCCTAGACTACTCTTTTCAGCCACAATCCCATTTATAAACCAGCTGTATTAGTTCTATTCAATACAAGTTGTTACCATCAAATCTATCCATTTCCACAATTTTACTGTCAAGTTTATTATAACTTCTACATAAATTAAGCATCCCTAATTAAAATTTAACACCCTTGATATGAGAGTAATTAATAATCAAAGGTCAAATTTCAGTAAGTTAAGAAAAAGTCCTTCAAAGTTATGAAAAGGCTTTTGGAAAGTATGACTAAGGCAAATAAAACAATTATAATGTATTCTCCAGAGCCTGATAATCACTATGATTTTGAAGTTATTCATAATTTTAAGGTATTATGAAAACAAAAAAGTTTTTTTTTTTATTTTAAAGAAACTTTAGATTACATAAATGTTATTACATAAAAATAGGGGATTCCCATATACCCCTCTCCCTCCCACTCCCACAATTTCCCACATTAACAACATTTTTCATTACTGTAATACATTTGTTACAATTGATGAACACATATTGAAGTATTAACACTAACTGTGTACTATAGATTACATTATAGTTTGTACTCTGTCCCACACAATATTGTAGGTTATGGCAAAATATATAATTGCCTGTATCAGTCATTGCAAGGTCATGCAGGACAATTCCAATGTCCCCAAAATGCCCCATATTACACCAATTTTTCTGCTTCCCTCACCTCAGAACCTCCATTGGCCACTGCCTCCACATTAATGATAAAAGTTCTTCCATTGCTAGAATAACAAGAAGTCTATAGTAGAATAACAGTAAGTCTGCTTTAGTCCATTGTTCATTCCCCAGTCTTGAGGATTTTGGGACGGTGATGCCCACTCTGCCTCTAATTGAAACAGGGCTTAGATCCCATGGGCAGACGGATGGAACTATGTTGCTTGCAGTTGCAGATTCTCTGTTTCTTGGGATGAGCATTGTCCATCATCACCACCTTATTAGTGGTCCTGGGCGAGTTCATTGAACTGGAGAGTAGGCATTGCAACTCTGATGAAATTCTGGGCCCAACGGACACATGGATGGAACAAAGATTTAAGTCTCTTGGACTTACACTTATCAAATATAGTACTAACTGTTGTTTCAAATAGAAGGAGCAGAAGAGCCATGTGTAGGCAAACCACAAATGAGTCCAACTCTGTCACAATGGTGAACATAAATTCCAAGGTAAGGCCCACTGGCAGGGTGCCAAACTCCTGAGCTGTCTGCCTTGCCTATAGTGCCTGGATGTTCTAGAGCCCTCAGGAGCCCCACTATTTAAGGCAATATTTACTGTGGCAATCAATGTGATCCTGCTGAGACTTGCATAAGCATAACCTCTGGAATGATCTCCCAATTTGCTCAGAAATCTCTTAGCCATAAGAAGTCATGTGAATTTTCCATTTCCCCCTTATAGAAAATGTCTTTTGCTAGGTGCATTGCTAGTTGGTGCTTGGTAATAATCTCTCAGTGCCAGGGAGGCACATTCCCAGGGGTCATGTCCTATGCCAAGGGGAAAGTAGTGCGTTTATGCTGAGTTTACCTTAGGGAGAGGCCACATTTGAGCAACAGGGAGACCATCAGGTGGTAACTCTTAGGTTACATATACTACTAGGGTAAGTTTCAAAAGAAAAGGTTGAAAAGTACAATCATCAATATCAAGGGGTTGGTGCCACAGTCCATCCTCCTTCACTAGGCACTACCCCTGTAGTCGGGGGATTCTTGCTGTCCCAATAGGGAATGTGGCAGAATTCCCTAGGATGGGAATTTGGTATTCTCTCATTTATTGTGTGACTTTCTACCTACCATGGAATTGCCTTATGAATGCTTGAACCCATTCATATACCTTAGGGACATGCCCAGATGAAACTGTTACCATGCATACCCCCATCAGCCACATCCTGCATCAATGTTCCTCCCCTGCCACAGTTGTGAACTCTCTGTGGTCCAAAACATCCACAAACATGAAGCTAATAAAACAACCAAATAAAAATAATAGGAAAATGAAAAATAATGATAGCTGTAAACATAACATATAAAATACAAAAAAAAAAAAATTTAATAAAAATAAAATGAAAAATTTTTAAATAATAAAAAAAAACTTTTTTAGACATTATTTCTTTCATCACTGTAAGACCTGTTGTCTTGTATGTACAGTGAGAGTTTCTTCCCTATATTGCTCCAGTGTCTTAGATTTTTTTTTTTTCTTGAAAGAAGCTTTAGGTTACATAAAAATCAAATACAGAATATAGGGGATTCCTATATAAACAATGACCTCCTCATTTTCCTCTCTCCCCTATTAATAACATTTTACATGCAGATAGTACATTTGTTAAGGTTGATGTACAAATATTGAAGCATTGCTACTAACCATGGTCAATGGTTTACATTATCATGTACATTTTGGACTGTACACTTTTATAAATTTTGACAAAATTTAAAATGGCCTGTATCCAATATTGCTGGATCATGTAGAGAATTATAATGCCCTAAAAATGTCCTATTTTACATCTTTTCTATTCTTCCCTCCCCTCCCCTCAGGACCTATGCTAACCACTAAGTTTCACTTTTTGAAGAATAAGATTCATTCATAGTTACTTGGAATAATATTGAGGGCTTGGTATGTTAGTCTGTTTTCTTTTATTAGGCAATGCCTATGTTCTCAAGAGTCTCTTCCTCCTCTATTTGAGAACATAGTGTGACTCTCCAGTTTGGAAATTTAATATTTTCTTGTTTATTGTGTTAGTCTCCACCCACTGATATAACGCACTATGAAAAGATGAAAACTTACATATTGCATAGAAGCCTGCCTGCAGTGTACACTGTCCTCTATATACCCCCCACCCCACATGCAACACCCTAGACCAATAATCCTCCATTGCCATATTTGCCCAAAGAACATTCCCAATGTTGTAGTTGTTACCACAGACCTGCAAATCCATGGAGTTCATTTGCTTCTTCCCCCGAACTTCCCCCAAGTTCTATGGCTAGTCCAACCCAAATACCCCACTCTACCCTCCTCACAAGCTAGCAGTGCCAAACCCAATATTATCACTGCACCACTGTCATGCCCATCCACTACACAAATATACTCTTCTAACTTATCAAAGATTTTGCCCGTATGGGCATTGGTTCACAACCTTCTACTCCCTTTCTTTCTCTTATAAACCTATCTTCCAGACTCTACCTTTATGAGTCTGCTCAATTTCCTTAATTCATATCAGTGAAGTCATATAGTATTTGTCCTTCAGTGCCTGACTTACTTTCTCAACATAAATTCTTGAAGATTTATCCATGTTATCTGCAGTGTTAATACTACATTGCTTCTTAGAGCTGAGTAATATTCCAATGTGTGTATATACTACAATTTTCTTATCTATTCCTCTGTTGATGAATATTTGGGTTGCTTCCAACTTTTAGCAATGGTGAATAATGCCACTATGTACATTGGCGTACATATCTCAGTTCATGTTCCTGCTTTCAATTCTTCTGGTAATATACCTGGAAGTGGGATTGCTGGATCATATGGCAGTGCTATAATTAGCTTCCTGAGGAACCAACAAACTGTCCTCCACAATGGTTGCACCATTTTACATTCCCACCAGCAGTGGATAAGTGTTCCCTTTCTTCCACTTCTTCTCCAACACTTATAGTCCTCTGTTTTTTCAATAGCAGCCAGTATAATGGGCTAAGATGGTATCTTATTTTACTTTTGATTTTCATTTCCTTAATAGCTTGTGATGTTAAGCATCTTTTCATGTGCTTTGTAGCCATTTGTATTTCTTCTTTGGAGAAGTGCTTATTCAAACCACTTGCACATTTTTTAAATGTGTTGTTTGTCTTTATTTTCTAGATGTAGGATTTCTTGATATACACTGTGTATTAGGCCCCTATCAGATGGATGGTTACAAAATAATTTCTCTCATTGAGTGCACTGCATTTTCAATTTCTTAAAAAACTCCTTTAAGGCACAAAATATTTTAAATTTTAAGAAGTCCAGTTTATCTATTTTTTTGCTGTTGTTGCTCATGCTTTGGGTGTAAAGTTTATGAAATCATTTTCTACTACAAAATATTGTAGATGCTTCCCTATATTATCTTCCAGGAGATTTATAGTGTTGGCTCTTATATTTAGATCTTTGATCCAACTTGAATTAATTTTTGGACACGGTGTGAGATGATGATCATCTCCCATTCTTTCTGATATGGATATCCAGTTCTCTAAACACCTTTGTTTGAAGAGGCCATTCTTTATGAGTTGAGTGGGCTTGATGGCCTTGTTGAATATCAGTTGACCATATTTGTGAGGATCTGTATCAGAACTATCAGTTCTGTTCCAATTGGCAGTATTTCTATCCTTTTGCCAATAGCATGCAGTTTTGAACACTGTAGCATTGTAGTATGTTTTAAAGTCAGGTAGTGTGATTTCTCCAATTTTCCTTTTCTTTTTCAATATTTCTTAGCTTCTCAGGGCCCCTTGACCTTCCAAATAAATTTCATAGTTAGCTTTTCCAATTCAGTAAAAAAAAAAAAAGTTGTGATAATTTTTAGAGGAATTGCATCATATCCGTAAATCAGTTTGGGTAGGAGAGTTGTTCTGTGACCTAGCATGTGTTCTGTCCTGGAGAATGATCCATGAGCACTTGAGAAGAATGTATATCCTGCTGTATTTGTGTGTAATATTCTGGATATATCTACTCAGTCTATATCCTCTAATGTATTATTCAAGGTTTCTGAATTCTTTATTGATCCTCTGTTGAGATGTTCTGTCTAATAGCATTAATGATGTATTAAAGTCCCTCACTAAAATTGTAAAGGCATCTATTTTTCGACTTAGATTTTCCAACGTTTGCCTCATGTATTTTGAGGTGCTCTTGTTTGGTGCATAAATGTTTATGATTGTTCTTTTTTCTTGATAGATTACCCCTTTTATTAATATGTAGTGTCCTTATTTCTCTCTTACAATAGTTTTGCATTTAAAGTCAGTTTTTTCTGATAATTGTATACCTACTCCTGCCAGTTTTTGTTTATAGTATGCATTTAAAATTGTTTTCCAGCCACTCATTTTCAACCTTCTTGCATTTCTGGCTCTAAAGTGAGTTTCTTGTAGACAGCATATGAATCAGTCATATTTCCTTATCAATTCTGCCAAACTGTATCTCTTGATTGGAGAGTTTAAGCCAATAATATTCATGATATTATTGTCAAGTAATTACCATTACTAGCCATATTTACTTTAGGTTTTTGTTGTCATATGTTGTTTTAGTTTCTGTTTTTCTCTTTTTAGTTATTCTTACCAATAATCTTATTCACTACACTCTACTCCAAAACTCTCTCTCTCTGTCTTTTTTTTTTTTTTTTTCCTTTCAACCTGCAGAACTCCCTTTAGTATTTCCTGAAGGGCAAGTTTCTTTTTGACAAACTCTCTTAATTTTTGTTCATCTGTGACTATTTTGAACCCTTCCTCATTTTTGAATGCCAGCTTTTCTGGGTAGTGAATTCTTGGTTGGAATTTTTTCTTTTAACACCTTAACTATGTCATACCATTTTCTTCTTCTTTTTTTTTTTTTTTAATATATATATATATTTTCTTTTTTTTTTTTCCTTTCTCTTTTCATTTTTTTCCTTCCTTTTATCACTGTGTTATCAGATGTCCAGTGTGCCGTGACATCTTCCCCCTCTCAATCCCCATTGTCTCCCAATTTTTTATTTAATTTTCAAAGAAGTTTTAGGTCACAGCAAAGTCACACATGGAGTGCCGGAGACTCCCAGATACCAAACCACCCCCCCTTCCCCACTCCATATTAACCCCCCCCTTTTTTTGTTTTTGGATGTTAGCATTGTTATAACTGTTATACAGAAAGCAAAATATAGCAACTAAACATTGTCAATTATTTACAGTATAGTTTACAATTTAGATGATGCAGCACTGGAGGGTGGGTAGATTAGGAAGGGCAGGTTCAAATTCCCAGGGCATGTAACTGTGAATCTTGACATTCCATGGGTCGGGATAGGGTGTTATCATGGGCCCTGGGGGGCTGGGGGGAAGGGAACATTCAAGATCTAATGGAGTGTTTGGTGGTCATGGGGAAGGTTTTTCATTACCATACCATTGTCTTCTTGCCTCCATGGTTTCAGATGAGAAATCAACACTTAATCTGATCAAGCGTCCTTTGAAAGTGATGGATCTCTTTTCTCTTGCTGTTTTTAGTATTTTCTCTGTCTTGAGCATTGGACAAATTGAAAAGTATGTGTCCTGGGGTAGGCCTGTTAGGATTTAAACTGTTTGGGGTGTGCTGTGCTTTCTGGATATGTACATACAATCCTTCAATACAGTTGGGAAATTTTTAGCCATTATTTCCTCCAACACTCCTTCTGTCCCCTTTCCCTTCTCATCTCCCTCTGGGATGCCTATACTGCATATATTTGTGCATTTGTTTTTGTCAGTCAAATTCCTATATCCCTGCTGGATTTTTTTCTATCTTTTCTCTCTATCTGTTATATTAACGGTTTGCTTTCAGATGAACTGTCTTTGACATCACTAATTCTTTCTTCTGCCTGTTCAAATCTTCTCTTATGTGCTTTGAGTGTATTTTTTATTTCTTGCATTGTGCCATTCATCACCATCATATCTGTCATCTTTTCATATATGTTTACAATTTCTTTAGTATGTTCCCCCAGTGTCTTTTTAATATCCTTTATCTTTTCTTTCACTTCATTAAGTTGATTCATAATATTTGTTTGGACATCTCTGTTTGTTGTTCCACCTTCTGCATCTCCTCAATTTTTTTAGTTTGTTCATTAGACTGGGCTCTGTCTTTCTGTTTCTTAGTATGCTTTGTAATTTTTTTTTTTTTTTTTTGGTGTCTAGGCACCTGTATATCTTGATGTGTTTATTTGGTTGGTTAGTTTCTGGTTAGCTTCTCTTTCTACTCTAGAATTTTATTTAATTTTTTGTGTGTGTGTGGTAAGTTTTTTTTTTTTTTTTTTTTGATACTAAGTTTCTCTTATACTATATTCTTGCAATTCTCTATTTTCCCTTAAAAAAAAAATATTAGGACCAGAGAAAACAAAAGAGAAGAATAGAAAAATAAGAGTATAATAATAATAATAACAGGTAGAAGAGGGACTTTATAAGATCTAGGGAATTAAATAAATAGTATGAGTTAAAAAAACATTTAAAGCACAAAAAATAAGAATAATAAAGGTGGAATAAAAAAATGAAACAAGGAACAAAATAGAGAAAAATATACAATGTTAAAAAGCTGGAATGATGAGAAGAGAGGAAAAGAAAAAAATTAGTATTTTTTAAAAAATGAGGATCAAACAAAAAGATGCAGAATGAAAGAAAATGAACAGAAAACAGAAGAGAGAATAATGAGGGAAAAAAAGAAATAAGAGAAAAAAGAAGCTAAAGAAAAAGAAAGGAAGCAAAAAAAAGGGGAAAGACAACTAACAAGAAACACAACGACAACAACAACAACAAAAAAAACACAAAACAACAACAACAAAAATAAACCAGGATAAACAGCCTTCCCTCTTAAGCCTCTAAGGGGCTTCTCAGGCTGTGAGTGCTCATCAATCAATCACCCTTCAGCATGCCCTCCACAGGTAATTTATCTGGTTTTAGTGGAAAAAAATAAGAGAAAAAGAGGACCCAATAAAAAATGTTAAAATAAACCAATCTAAGAAAACTTAAAACAAGAAAAAAATCTGTCTATATGTTCCCTGTCATAAAGTACCAGCTGAGTGCCTGATAACCCAGTGGATCACTCTCTGGAAAGACCTAGGAATCAAACCAGGGACCTTGTATATGCAAGGTAGGAATTCCTCCACTGAGCTACACTGCCTCCACAGTTAAGGAGGGCTTCAGAAAGCTTATCTGGCTCTTCCCAACCCCTTTCCCTCAGGTGGCTTAAGCTTCTAACAGTTTGCCAAGCTGTTCTCTTTAGGTGCCTATCTCTGTCCCCTCTCTACCTTAGTTTGTATCTCTCCCAGGCCGACTGTGTGTGATAGCCTGCCTGATCAGATCTTCCCTTCCCTCTCCCTGCAGACACCTCAGTGCTGTTAGGGAACACTCCAAGATTCAAAGGACTCATCTGGCCAAACTCACCAAAAAGAAACCATTCTCTACCTTCTACCAGATCCCTCTTCCTCCCAGGAAATGCTCCATCCCTCTCCATTGGTTGCAGTGATTCAGGGGTTTTATCAAGGCTCTTTGCCTTGAAGGTGGGATATTTGTGCCATTTCCAGCCTCAGAGGTGAGTAACTTATGGATTTCCTTTGGCTTCTTTAACTCTCTAGTTCCCTCCTGGATGATGCATAGCACATCCCCCTTGTCTGTATCTGCAAAACAGCTCCCTTGGATAGGATTTTGCCCTTTCTGCATTATTTTTTGTGAAGGAGTTGTACTCTGCCTACATACTTCTATGCATTTTTTTTTCTTTTTTCTCAATGAAGAGGTTTTAACCTTCTAAGAAGGAAAGAAAAAAGAAAATATTTCTTAAATATTATTAATTTCATTCTACTCATGTGTAATCTCCCTAGGTTTATCTGATGCTAATAAGTTAACAATTAGTGTGTTAAATTTTTAGAGTATAAAATTGGAAGTTTTAAATTAATGAAAATATTGTGTACCTTTTTAAAAAATATTTTGCCTAAAATGAAATGATTATTTTTTCACAGAACAGAATGAGGGATATAAGACAAGATTTAAATGGATATGGAATGAAAAGAAGGTTTGTGAGAGCATCTTTAAGGGACTGTGTTTTGTCCAAGATAAGATGGCTGGTTTTCATAAAATAAGGATGGAAATATATAGGACAAAGCTTGCATGGATATAGAAAGTTACAGAAGGGTTAGTGGAAGCAAATTTCACTTGATGCTTACTGTAATTTTATAATCTTTTTTTCTGGAACTTTGCCAAAGAAAAATGCCAGTAATATGTTGATTTTTATAATGGCAATTTATTTAGGGTAAAAGTTTACAGTTCCAAGATCATGAAAGGTCCAAATTGAAGCAGCAGCAGAGATGCTTTCTCACCACAGTCAGCTACTGTTGTTCCAGGTGTTGCTGCCATGTGGTGAAGCAAAATGGCCACCAATTTCTACTAATGTCTCTGCCTTTCTGCAGCTTTAGCCAAACCTGGAAATCTCTCTCTCTCTCTCTCTCTCTCTCTCTCGGCCTCAGATCCTTGAGCCTCTTGTGGTCTTCCTTCTTTACAGCTCAGCTGTGGGCCAAACCTCTCTCACATGGCAACATTAAATATGGAGGCTCACTTTTCTTGATACTGTCTGTCTGTATGTCCATTTTTAAAAGACCCAGCACAGATGCAGAAACTCAATCTGACTCATATCTCACTGATATAGTTCAATCAATAGCCCTGAATTGTTCTTATCAAGTTACCTAATCAAAGGCCCCTCACCTGAATTTAATACAATGAAAGGGTACCACACCCAGTGGAATAGATTAGTTTACATGCTTAATCTTTCTCTTTTTGGGATTTATAAAAAATATTCTCAAACTGCCATTCTCCATCCTCTGAATCTTAAAAAAATATGTCTTTCCATATGCAAAATGCATTCATTATATCACAATATTCCAAAAATCTTAAATCATTTCAGCAGCAATCCTAAGTACAAAATCAATTACAGGAATTATCTTGGGGCAAAGTTCCCCTCTGGCTGTAGACCTATGAAAATTAGAATAATTAGAAATCTTTCAATATAAAAAGGAGAGACATATATAGGATAAATATTTGCATTACTCATAAAGAGAATTTGTGAAAGAAACACGTGTTATGCATCCCTAACAGTTCTAAAAACCTGATGGGCATACATCATTAGATTTCAAAATCTGAGAGTCAACCTTACAATGATGGTTTCTTCTTATCTTCAGAGCCTCATCATTGCGACCCTTTCTAAAAGCTTATCCAATGGCCATACTTTTGGTTCACCCACTTGAAGCATCTGGGTAACATTCCCTATGCTATGGTGAACAGATCCACCCTCTCAGAGCAGTGAGTTGATGACCTAACTCTCCCTAATCTATGGGAAACAGGCTTACTTCCCACAGGTCAGTGAAGTGGTGACCTAACTCTCCCCATCTACCTGGGAATGTACTCCACTCTTTCTGGTGGACAAACTCTCACTGAATAATAGGCTGGAAGATCCAACATGTTCAAATACCTGGAGAAATACAGTAAGACTTTCCATACCTCCTTCCTGGATAACTGTATTTCCAATCCTGGCTTATAAATTCCAAGTTTAGTTAAGTATTCACATGAGCCACTATCCTCTGGGGGCTTGTTTTCCAGAAGCTTGGGATTTCTGAAATAAGTTACTGGCTTCTTTGTTCCCAACAATTCAGTTATCAGTTTATCTCTTTCCTCTTACAAAAGCTATTACTATAAGTTGCAAGGAGGAGTCAGGCTGTATTTTCCTCATTTACTTTGGAAACCTCTTCAGCTAAATATTCAAACTGATCATTTTCAAATTCTGCTTTCCATTTAACATCAGGAGACAATTTTGCCAAGTTCTCTGCAATTTTTAAACAAGGATCAGCTTTCCTCTAATTTCCAATAATAGTTCATCATTTCCTTCTACGTCCTCACTGGAAATAACTTTAGTGTCCATAGCAACCAACAGACTCTTCATAACAGTCTAGGCCTTTTCAATCAAGCACCTCACAATTCCTCCAAAAAATACCCCTTAGCCATTTATAAAACCATTCCACCATTTCTGGTCATTGCACAGCACATAACCAATCACACAATGCCAATTTCTGTTTTAGTTTGTCAAAATGGTGCTGAAGTGGGGAAGAAATGTGATGGCATTTAAAATGGGTGTTTATTTGGAGTAAAAGCTTACAGTTCTAGGGCCATGAAATGTCCAAATTATGGCATCAGTAGAGATGCTAGCTCACCAAAGTCAACTGCCATATGGTGAAGCAAGATGGCCTCTGATCTCTGCTGAGGCTGTCTTTCTGCAGCTGTAGGCAAACATGGCACAGATGATATTAAATCTCATATTAACTGCATATTTCAGTTAATATTTGTAAATATCCACATTTTGGATATTTAAATGCCTGTTTAATACTTGTAAATATCCACATTTTGTTTATCCATCTGAAGTTTTAAAGAATCTCCCTCATTGATGAAACTAATATTTTTTTTAATAAGAAGATTTAGATTATAAAAATGTTACATCAAAAATATAAGGGATTCCCATATATCCCACCTCCTGCCCCTCCCACACTTTCCTGCATTAACAAAATCCTTCATTAGTGTGTGTGATACATTTGTTACAATTGATGAACACATACTGAAGCATTGTTACCAACTACGGAGTATTGTTTACATTATAGTTACACTTTGCACCACAAAAATTTATAGATTTTGACAAAATGTATAATGGCCTGTATCCATCATTGAAATATCATGAAGGATAATTTCAATGTCCCCAAAATGCCCCCACAAAATACTTATTCTTCGCTCTCCATCTCCTCATATTCTCTGGTTGTCACTGCCTTCATGTCAATGATACATGTTCTTCCGCTGCTAGAATAATATTATCTATAATAGAATAATAATAAGTCTACTTTAGTCCATTGTTCATTCCCCAATCTTGAGGACTTTGGGATGGTCTTCCCACTCTGTTCTGATTGAGAGGGGGCTTAGATTCCATGGGACAGATGGATGGAACTGTCTTTTTTGTAGTGGTAGATACTCTTTGTGTTTTGGTATGGGTGTTGTCCATCATCATCCTTTTGTTTGTTGACCTGGGTGAGTTCAAAGAAATGGAGAGTAGATGTTGCATCTCAGCTGAGATTCAGGGCTCAACTGGCCTATGAACATATTGAAGATTTAAGTCTCTGGGACATATAATTAACAAGTATATTGCTCATTATAGGTTCAAAAAAAGGAGGCAGAAAAGTCATGTGTAGGGAAAATATAAATGAGTCTAACTCTGTTACATTGGGGAGCATATATTCCAAAGTAAGGCCCACTTACATAGTGCTGAATTCCTGAGATTTTCTGCCTGCCTATAGTGTCTAGACATCTCTAGAGTCCTCAAAAGCCCAATAGTTTGAGGCGCTGTTTACTGTGGCAGTCAATGAGATCCTGGTAACACATGTATAAGCATAACCTCTGGGATGACTTCCCAATTTACTGTAAAATCTGTTAGCCACAAAAACCCATTTGCATTTAATATTTCCCACATTGTTCAAGGTCTTTTTCTAGAAGCATTGCTAGTCAGTGCTTGGTGATAACTCCTCAGTGCTAGGGAGGCTCATCACCGTGAGTCATGTCCCATGCTGTAGTGAAGATAGTGCATTTATGTGCTGAGATTGGCTTAGAGAGAGGCCACATTTGAGCAATAAGGAGGCCTTCAGGAGGTAACTCTTAGGCAATTTTCAAAAGAAAAGTTTCAGGAGTACAATAATCAATATCAAGGCCTTGTATAATGGTCTGTCCTCCTTCACTAGACACTGACCATATACTCAAGGAATTTTTGCTAATCTATTAGAGAATGGAGAAGGACTCCCCAGGATTGTATTAGTTATTCTTTCAGATATTGCATTAGTCTCCATCCCTGAGACAATGCCCAAATACACTTGAACATATACATATGCCTTAGATGCATGCCCCAGGTACACCCCTCCCCATACCTACCCCCATCACTGACACCATGCAGCAGTGATCCTCCCTGACACAGTTGTGACTCTTCTGCAATCCAAAACCTCCCAAAAAACAAAGCCAAAAACTAACCAATTAAAATTGATAAGAACTTGAAATAGTAATAATAATAAATAGTGAATAAAATGCCAAATAAAAAATTAAAAATTTAAAAAACAGTAAAAGTATTTTAAAAATTTTATTCATTATATCTTTCTTCACTTTAATATCTGTTGTGTTTTATGTCCAGTGACATTTTCTTCCATATGTTCCCCCAGTATCTTGTTTTATCACTTTACATTCAAAGAAGTTTTAGGTTATAGAAAAGTCACGGAGAAAATATAGGGGATTCCCATACACCCAACCCTCTCCCCATTTCCCTTTCCCTTTCTTATAACATTTTATATGTGGATGGTACACTTGTTACAATTGAAGAACAAATATTGAAGCATTATTACAACCATTGTAAATAGTTTACATTATGGTTTACATTTTGCACTATACACTTTTATAGAATTTGACAAAATTTAAAAGAGCAATCTATGTACTGTCTACAAGAACTCACCTTAGACCCAAATATACCAATGGATTGAAAGTGAAAGGCTGGAAAAAAATATTCCACACATGCAGTAACCAAAATAAAGTCAGAGTGACTATACATATATCAGATATTATAGACTATAAAAGACACTAGTAATGCACAGTCTGAGGAGCAAGTCAGAAAAAAATTCCATTTGCAATGGCAATTAAAAGAATCAAATATTTAGGAATAAACTAAGATGTAAAGCACTTGTGCGCAGAAAACTACAATGCATTGTTAAAAGAAATTTAAAAAAGAACTAAATAACTGGAAGAATATTCCATGTTCATGGATTGCAACACTAAATATCATTAAGATGTCAATTCTACCAAAATTGATATACAGATTCAGTGAAATCCCGATAATAATAAGACCAACATTTTTAAAACAAATGGAAAACACAATTATCAAAATTATTCGAAAGGATAAGGGTTCTTGAATAGCCAAAAATATGTTATAAAGGAAAACCAACGTTGGGGGACTCTCACTTCTGGACTTGAAATCATATTACTTAGCTACAGTGGTAAAAGCTGCATGGTACTGGCATAAAAACAAACATATAGACCAAGGAAACTGAATTGATGGTTCAGAAATAGACCCTCACATCTATGGTCAAGTGATTTTTTATAAACTTATTAAATCCACCCAGCTAGGGGAGACCAGTTCATTCAAAAAATGGTGCTGGGAGAAGTGGATATCCATAGCCAAAGGAAAGAAAGACAACCCCAATCTCACACCTTATACAAAAATTAACTCAAAATGGATCAAATACCTAAATATAAAAACAAGAACCATAAAGCTTCTAGAAGAAAATGAATGAAAACTTCTTCAAGACCTGGTTGTAGGTGATGGATTCTTAAAGGAGATAACAGAATGGCTGAGAAGGACTATAGATGCTTAATGTATATAGTTTTAATTAACTTTACTGTGAAAGTGTGGAAATGTATATAGTTGATGGTAGAACATCGATGTGAGCAGCTTGTTCATAAATGGGAATGTGACTTGAAAGCATAGTCTAAGGTTGTAAATGTCAATTGAAAGAAAGGTAGAGAATAATCTAGGGACTGACTAACACATTGAACCCAGAGGTGAATGAGAATTGCAGTTGATGGTACAGATGCAAGAGTGTCCTTCTGTGAGCTAGAGCTGATGTAGGTCACTATTGCAGGGTGGTGGGAATGTGGAGAAGCATGGGAAAAATACAACTGGTATGATCTATGGACAGTGGTTAACAGCAAAGTTGTAATATGCATCTGTGCCAAAGATGTACTGGTGTGATAATGGGGGAGTATGGAAAAAGTGTGCCAAATGTACACTATGGACCATGGTTAGTGGTAATAGTTTGATGATATTATCTCAGAATCCGTAACCAACATTCCACCACTCTGTGGTGTGTTGATGGAGGGGTGATGTGTGGCAATTCTACACATGAGCATGATTGTTTTGTAATTTCAGAAGTTTTTAAAAATATATATATTTAAAAAAAGTAATAGGGTGAATTGGGGAAAAATTAAACGAAGTATAAGATATGGACTATAGTTAGTAAGATTTTGATGATATTCATTCATAATTTGTAACAAATGTCTCACAACAATGCAAGGTGTTGGTGGTGGCTTAATGTAGGGGACCCATGTTGATGTTATGCATGTTTGCTCTGTATGTTCACAACTTTTACTATATACCTTTGTTTATGTATGTTCATGTATGAATGATATTAAAAAAATAATAGTAATAATAATAGAGTGGGTTGGGGGAAACATACACCAAATGTAAAAATACAATCTAGAAAACTAGGGCCTATTTTTAAAATGGGCTTTTGAATACACATGATCTGTTAGATCATGGTTTCTACTGAGCTAACAAATACATGCAGGGACTACTGGTTTATATAAAGCTTTTTGACTCCTAATAAGCATTAAGAGTCTAAGAAATTTCAATATTGAAATTTCTATGGTACTCTATTTTTACTTTGACTTTATGTTGAGAGAATGGAGGAGAGTGTGGGGGAAAGCACACTTCAGTAAGATTTTTGTTTTTCCTCTACATTGAATAGATTTTAAGAGACTACGATATTTGGAAAAACTAAAGATTTAATCATCCAGCCAAAAATAAGACTTAAAAATTCTGTTTAGCCCTATTTTGGTAATAGAAAAAAAAAAGGAAGAAAATAAAATTGCAGTTTCTTTTCCATAAAGGAAATGTGCTGCTCATCCAAGAAGGAAATTTTGTGACCAAATCAGCAGTTCCTGCTCCACTCCTGGACATGCTTACGAAACCTTAGAATGATTATGTGCTGGAAAGAAACAAAGAAGGAAAATCAGTAGTCTTTAAAACAGTCCAATGGACTGGAAAGGCAGTGTTGCAACTCTGTAAGATTCAGGGCTTAGCCGGCAAATGAACAGACCGAAGATTTAAATCTCTGGTTCATCTATTTAGCAAGTGTAGTACCAATTATAGGTTCAGTTAAAGGGGCAGAAGAGCCATGCATAGGGAAGTTATAAATGAGTCTAACTTTGTTACACTGGGAAACACATATTCCAAGTTAAGGCCCACGGACAGGGTACCAAATTTCTGAGGTTGTCAGCCCTGCTTATAGTGTCTACAAGTCTCTAGAGAGCTCAAGAGCCCCGTAAAGCTTGACTTTTTTGAAGTCACTTAGATGTGAATGGCATTTTTAAAATCTGCTATATTTTACTCATTAAGAATCCTTGAGAATTCTCCACCTAGACACCAATCAAAAGCTAAATAGAAGTTCTCAACAAACAATTAGGAAAAAGTATTTCTCTCAATGCATAAACCATTTGTAAATAGAACCTTTGAAGATGTTATTATGAATTAAGGTGTGGCAAAATAGCCAATTTGGAAAGCAATTTCTTATAACGATAAATATACACTTTTTATGCAACCCAGCCTTTACATTCCCAAGAACTCTAATTATCTGAATCAAAAACTCATATTCATAAACACATAGATGTTATTGCCTGTGGCATCTTTATTCATAATCATCAAAATTGGAGGCAATTCAGATGTTATTTAATAAGTGAACGGGTAAAATGTGGTGCATCCATGTAATGGAATATTACTCAGAAATAAAAAGGTACAAATTATTGATTCACAAATCAGCATGCGTGAAATATAAGTACATTTTGTTAAGTGAAAGCAGCCGACTCAAAGGCTGTCCATTGTTTAATTCTATTTAACCCGAGGGACTTTTTGAGGTGATGCAAAATCCTTTGCGGTACTGTGGGGGTGGATACACGACTATGGATTTTTCAATACCATGTAAGGTCAAACTATGCGTAGTGACTTTTACTTAATGTGAATTTAAAAAGAATAAAGCCGGATGCTGGATGGCATTTGTAAGAAAGGCATTGTCCTGAGTGATTTTGGAAAATACCATTTTGACTGGAAACTCTGAGATTAAAGGAAAAAAATCATGAACACTTTATTTTGGGTGGTAAATTTGTTCTTGTAAGTATATATATATTACCATTTCCAAAATTATTCTATATTTACTCATATATATACTTAGGTTTACTAAGTTATAATATATTTTGATAATGAGAGCCAAAAGTATGCTAAACTGAACTATACTTGTAAGACTGGAGATTAAAGTATCACCATCAAATTATGTTTTTCTAAAATATGTATTTATTAGATTGATACAGAAATTAACATAGATGTTTGCATACACAGTTGAGTGTACACATAATGATATCCTATCTCTGCCCTTGGGAGGCCCTAAGAAGAGCTAGAAAAGATGAAGACAAAAAGGTAAGGATCATTTTTAAAGGACTCCGAAGCCAACAAGAAATAACTCCCAATGGCCAAGACTGGAAAAAATTTAAACAGCACAAAAAATAATGCAGTATTGGATTTTACCCCAAAGAAAATCAATATGAATAAAATTAATATTTGTGCATCCAGTACTAAATAAATAATTGTATAAATAATGACAATTTGGAAAATGAATCTCTCTCACATAAGAATGAGAGTTAATAAAGGTTCAACAAATGAGGGAAATGTAAAATAATTATGAGAATATCATTGTGGCTATAGGAGCTACTGAAAAATGCTAAAATTAGTGAATGAAAGTTTAAGAAAGAGGATATTTTCACAGTTTTAAAATACCACTCCTAGAATATTTATTAAATTCAAATGGCTAATTTTACAACAGAGAACCTGCCAGACAGTGCTTTACCAAGTTATCAAAGTTATTATCACCAAGTATAAGATATGTCAACATCATATACTTCTTTATATAATGCACAGAAAAGGCGCATACCACCCACTTAGTATTCTGCCCCAAAATGCAAAACCTTAATGTAATCATGAGAAAATATTAAACCAAGAAAATTATGCAGTACTACAAAATTCCCTACCAGTATTCTTCAAATATGTCAAGTTCATGAAAGACAAGGAAATACAGTACATTTCACAGATTGGAGGAACAAGATATCAAAATGCAATATGGGCTTCTGATTTTATTCTCATAAAAGGGCATTATTAGAAAAATAGTGGAAATCCAAATAAAATCCTTACTTATAAAAATATTATTTGTATTTTGCTAATTTATTTTGTTAATTTCTTAGTTTTGATCATTCTAATTTTGTTATATAAGAGTTTGCATTTAGGAAAGCTGAGTGAAATGTTCTCAGCAACTCTATGTATTATTTTTTTAACTCTTATCTAAAATTATTGCAAAATGAAGTTTGAAAAAAACTGTCACCTAATCCTATCTTCCTAAAGACAAGAAACAGTCCCAGTAACCATGAGTGGCCTCATAAAATGGCACAGTCAAGCCTACTTCTTCCTCAAAGATGCATCCATTAACTTTTTGTTTATGAAAGATAATTTGATCTACACAGATGTGATATTTATTTGGTTTCTTACGAACTCACAGGTTTTAAAAGGATTTTCGATTTTGAAAGTTATTTCTCAATAATCCTCCAACCTACATAAATTAAAAATGATTTCATCAAGTGTGCCCCTGAGGAATGCTTCCATTTTAGAACAAACACTAAGTACATCTCATGAACACATCATTCCAAATCTATATAAAAGTCTAGCACAGCCAGGATTCCAAGTACTATTTTCCCCTTCTTTGTATATAATTACTTACAATATATAACAACATAAAGAAGTCAAATTTAGAAGAAATATTTAAATTTTCAAATACGTATACTCTTATTTTAATTTTGTACATATCTCTTAGTTTCCCAGCTGCTATGACAAATACCATGCAATCAGTTAGCTTAAACAATGAGAATCTCTTGTCTCACAGTTTTGAGGGTAGGAGAAGTACAAAATTAATGTGTTAGACCTCAAAGCAGGCCCTTTTTGGGTAACCAGTGATGGCAAGAAGAAAACTTCAACATGAAAGTTAAGTAAAACTCATATTTATTATGTCTGTAGAGACAAGGAGCCAGTTTCAGCCTAAAAGAACTCAGATGTGACTCCCTGTGCTGCAGTTTCACTCTTGCTTAAATGACTAAGATTCTATTTAGCATCTGCTTTGGTAATGCATTAGCTTTTGTGCATATCTATGAACACACATAGCTGGTTATATTAGTGTATGATTAGTATGTTCAGGAAATCATAGTTGAACATACATTAAATGATAGAAAAAGGGCAGGTGACTCAAACCCTGGGTGGGGATTTTACTATTTTAATTAAGCAAGTTTAAGTGAGGACAGCCAGGGATTTCTTCTGGGCAGTTCTGGCCAACTGATTTTCTTACTTCGTTGCTCTAGCAGGATATTCTTGACCACAAAAAATGGAATCTGACACCAAGAGAGGACTGTATCTCATTACCGTCTAGTTTACATCTGATTCTTTCCTTTGTATCCTAGCAACAGTGAAAGACAGAACCAAAATAAGGCAGTTAGAACTTATATCCATCAAATGTGTAACCTCAAAATCTGTAACATTCTTGTGCTGGCTGCCAGTGATCATTGGTGTTCCACAGTTTGTATTCTTGCCTCACGTCATGGGGTGATATCCTCTCTCATCTCTTCCTGTCCTCTTGACTGCTTCTTGCTTCAGGCTCCTCCTTGTTTCTTTCTCTCTCAGAGCCCCCAGTAATAGGATTATGATCCATTCTGATTCCGTTAGTCATACATTAACTAAAAATAACACCTTCAAAGCTCCTATTTACAATGGGCTCAAACCCAAAGGAATTGGACTAAGATTAAGAACATGTTTATTTTTTGTGTGTTTTTTTTTCTCATTTACCACACCATATATCTATTATCATAGTTCCCTGAACTTTCCTTGTCCACTATTTTTTGAAAAAGAAACTTCTTTAAATTCTGAGTATTTCATTAAGATTCTTTGTGGATTTCTAAATCAATTTTATCTCTCCATAATATATAAATAGATAGAAACTCCTATTACAATATTTGGATATATTCTCTTTCTACACAGGGAATTAACATAACTTTATTTACATAATTCACAGCACAGATGTGTGAGGAATACATAAATGTTTAGGAGAAATAGTTTAAAGACACCATATCTGTTTTGGGGATGTGAAGTGAGTTGCTATATGGTGCATTGTGGGGACATAGGCTCAGGCACAACAGATACTTTCAGCAAATGACTACTTTATTACTTAGACACAGCACAAAGGATCCAAAAGAGCAGGAGAAAACATCCCTTTATGGCCATTATTGGGGTAGGACAACTGCTTGTCAGGGATGTTGGATGCAGTTGGAAATAAGAGACCTCTGTGCTGCCTGAAAGATAGGTTTGTATATCACAGGGAGAGGATGCCTTGCCACTGAGAGAAAAGCGTATTTCAAGTAACATTCACGCAGAATTCCTGCCCTAATATGCAACTTGTTCCAGGTTTTGGGTTTAAGGTATGATGAGGCTACTACATTAGATCTAACATCTGTCCTATGGAAGCTAAACACATTGAAACTTTGATCAAAAAAGGAGGGGGTAAGGAAGGCCTGGGAGATGGCAGCTGAGCTTGTATGTGACTTCCCCAGCAAGGGAAAAGCCCTTAATATGTGTTGAAGGTTTTTGATTGTTTACTATACTCCCTATTACTATAGAAGATATATATTTATATATTGTAACAGGGAGCAGAAGGAGCTTATCAATATGTATAGATAAATGTCTTCCTTCATTTTTTCCATTTGTATTCTGCTCCTTCTTTATACTTTCAAATACATCTATTTTATTTTTATTTTATTTCTCAATATGTAAAATGAAGGTCAATATTAAATAGCCTTTTTTTTTTTACTTTTTTGGTGGGACAGATAACCCTGGGTTTTCCGGCATATCAAAAAACTACCTAATAAATAACATCTCTTCATTCCTTGGGGGTAGTGGGGTATATGGACCCAGAAGAGAATTGCAAAGAATAAATTTAAGCTAAAATACTAATGTATGGGTCTTATCATTAGCAAACAGATATGACATTCCATAGGATTAAGACAGTTTTTAATCTCTGATGGATCCATTATTAAAATATGTATAAAAAGATTTAATTAGTTCTTATATATAATTAATTTAACCAATCTTAATTTAAAAGATGCAGCAATTTCTTTTTTGTAAATATGCATGCTCCTATAACCTGTTATTGAAAATATTGATATAAAAACAGTTTCTATTAAGAATTTTGAAAACACAGAAAATGTTATGCTCACTTGAGATATATATTACTGTTTAAATATATTAGTATTATTTGTTTCCCATACCTTCAAAGAATATTTGACCCTTTTTAAACTCCCCAAGACCATTTTGCCTTTTGAAATGGGACTCTCTATATCCACAAAAAAGCCCACACCTCCTCTCTTTTGGAGAGCAATAACGCAGGAAAAACTTTAGGGCAGAAATGAGTTGTATTGAGTTGACTAAAGTTTTATTCATCCTATATATCTCAATACATTTTCTTTTGAAAAGTTTATACTTTAAAGCCTCTCCCAACTTATATTTATTTAATAACACATACCCTAAATGCACAATTTTAAATAATGTTTTTGAACAATAAAGGCTATCATACAAATACTATTATTGTTACCAAGCAATGGGCTCACTGCCTGATGCACCAGAAGCCAATACTATGACACCAGAATTTTGAGAAAAGGAAGTGTTTTATTGTGAGGTCAACTGGCAAGGATTCAGGAGGCAAGCTCAAATCTCTCTCCTTGATCTAAGAACTAAGGGAGATTATAGGATGGAAACAAAGGGAGGTAGGGTCAGCGATTGGGATTCAGGTTAGCATATTCTGATTGGTTGTTTATAGAACTGTTCACATATGGTAAAATATGCCATGGACCTGATTTTCCTTGTTGTAGGACCCCTAGCATTTTATCTTCTTCCAATTTTTGTTCCTGTTGTCTCAAATATCATCTAAAAGACAAAAGTCTGTTTTCTGCTCATGCTCAGGTTATATGACTTGCAGTTAAACAAGTTCAGAAGACAAGATTATAGGAACAGAGGACAGCCCCACAAAAATGGATTTGACATGCCCATGGTTTTAGTCCATCCTTGAGTGTGATGGTTAGGTAAGTGCGTCAACTCAGCCAAGTAATTGCACCCAGTTGTTTCATAAAGCAAGAGCTGGGATAATTATAATACAAGGACATTCCATGGGATTAATCATCAGTGTGTTGATTGCATCTTTGGATGATTACATCTACAATCAAGTGAGGAGATTGCAGTCAGCAGAGAGTGATGTTTCATCCAATCAGTTGAAGGCCTTAAAAGGAAAAGTAAGAATTTCCATCTTTACTTCAGACAGACAGCATCTCCTGGGGAACTTATCTAGGACTTTCATCAGAGTCCTTGGCTTGCAGCCTGCCCTACAGAATTTGGATTTGTGCATCTCCATGGTTGCATGAGACCATTATATGAAACTTCACACTATTGACAGATATCTCCTGTCAGTTCTGGCTGGCTGAGACCTGCATAAGCATAACTTCCAAAATGAATGCTTTTTAACATTTCCCCCCTTTGATGAAGATCTTTTTCTGAAGGCATTGATGTAAACATTTGGTATTAACCCCTTGTTGTCAGGGAGGCTCCTCCCTAGGAGTTATGTTCCATATGCGGGAGGAGGTAGTGAATTTATTTATAATGTTTGGCTTAAGTGAAAGACTACATTGAGCAACAAGGAGGTTTTCAGGGGGTGACTCTTAGGCATTAATTATAATTAACCATTAGATAAATAAATTTCATAATTGCAAGTTTCAAGATAGAGGGCTTGGATCAGTAGTATATTTCCTTTTATGAGGCAGGGCTCCACCTTCAAAGATCACTGGGGTGACAGCCTGACACTTCCCAATCTCTAGGGCACAGACTCAATCCCCTCAGAACAGTGGGATGGTGGTCAAATTCTCTCCACTCCCCTGGGATTTTGCTCCACCCTCTCTGAAGCTTCGGGTGATAACACTCTCTCTGATCAATGAAGAAGGCCCACCTTTTTCACGTACTGGGAAATACTCACCCTTTCTGCACACATGGGTGGCTTCCCTCTCTTGGCTCAAGAAGAGGTTTTTAGTCCAGACCTCAGTTACCACAGTTCTGCCTTTGAAGTCACTTTTTCTTCAATCTTTCCCTTTTCTGTCCCTTTTAGTTCAGGTTGGCAATGGTTCCATTCATCCAGATTTCACAAAAACATTGTTGGTTTCACATGCAGGGAACATGAGTCCTAGCCATCAGACAGTAAGACTTTCCACAGATCCTTCCTGCATAACCACATTTCCAATCCTCAATTGTACTAAAATGGTGGAATAGTTCCACGTTAAATTAAGTCCACAAGGGGCACTAGTATTTTAGGACTCATTTTCTGGAAGGTCAGAATTTTCCATGCCATTGATTCCTTGTTTCTTTCTGCCCAGGAGTTCAGTTCTCAACTTATCTCCTTCCTCTTGCATTTTGCTATAAGTGCAAGGAGGAGCCAGACCACACTTTCCACATTTATTTTGGAAATCCCTTCAGTTAAATATTCAAGATCACGTTGAATTTCTGCCTTCCATTTAACACCAGAACACCATTTTGCAAAGTTCTCTGCCACATTAAAGCAAGGATCACCTTCCTTCTAGTTTGCAATGACACATTTATCATTTCTGTCTAAGGCCTTATCAGAAGTATCTTTAGTGTTCATATTTCCATCAACAGTCTCTTCAAAGCCATCTATGATTTTTCTATCAAGCATCTCACAATTTTTCCTGAACCTTCCCCTTACCCATTTTAAAAGCCCTTTTAACATTTGATATTTGCATAGCAGCACCCTACTTTCCTGATACCAACTTCTGTTTAAGTTTGATAAAGGCTTCCAAGGCAATATACCAGAAATTACAAGGGAGAATTATTAACTTATAAGCTTACAGTTTTGAGGTTGTGAAAGTATCAAAATCAAGGCACATCAGGAGATATTTTCTCCCAGAAATACAATTATGAACAATTAGACAGATGGCAGTGTATATTAGTCTCTCCCTCTCTCTTGGCCCTCATTGCTTTCAGCTTTGGTGTTAAATTGATTTCAGCTTCAGGCTCCCAGGGCCTTCTCTCTCAGCTTTTGCTGTTTCTGTTTCTACAACTCCCTCCTTCCATATTTATCTATTTATAAAGGGCACCAGTAAGAGTATTAAGACCCACCTGTATCACACAATCTAATCAAAGGCATTTAACTGAAGTAATTTAATCAAAAGTTCCCTATAATATACCTATAATAAGAATAGATTAACTCTAAGAACATGATGTTCTGTGGTCTACCCATCCACCCAGCTTCAAACTCTCATACTTACCTATTGAACCAAAATGACAATAAAAGGGCAAATAAGAGAAAACATGACGGTAAGAAAAAGACTTAGCTTATTAAAAGTGAGAATAATTATTTTCTAAAATAATAAATGATGTTAGAAAAATATAAATATTCATGGGGATATTATTCTGATATTATATAGTTTGCTTTCTAGGCTGAATATTTAGATAGTTAAGAAACACCTTTCTTAACCTCTCACTAAGAGCAGACCAATAATCTGAGAAAAATTCATTATTTTAACAGAGAGATAACTAAACTTTGGTTTTGCATGAATACATTGTTTTGAATGGAAGCTTTAAAATTTATTATAAATAAGTTTATTAAATCTTAGCATTGACAATGGTAAATAAAATTCATTTTCACAAAAATTTTTTTATGACTTTTAATATTTAGGTTTTGTTTCACACATTTCTGCTTCTTATTCTGCAAAAAAGTTACTTTATTTTAAGATAAACTATACCCCTTTTCCTTAAAATTACATCTTACATATTTTACATACCTACATAGCTTAAGTTACTAAATAGATCCTTGAACTGTTTTCAAACATTTTTCAAAACATAATTTTCTAAAAATAAAGTTTGTTAGAATGCTAAGTGAATAGTATTAAACAGAAATTTGTATTTTTCATTATCATAAAGATCTAATATATAGAATGTTAGTTTACCAACAAATTTTTATCAATTTAAGTAGAACATACCCAAGTAGAATAAAATCATATGCTTTTATTTTACTGAACACTGATATCTCAGAAGACATAGCCATTTTAAAGGATGGTTTCCAGAAATATTAGTTCCTTTAGTTTACCATTTTCAGTATTCTAGTGAAATATATTATAAATAATTTCCAATACAGTATTCTACAGTAAAGTAGGGAGAACAAGTTTATTATTAGAGCTTAACTATGATTTCATTGCAGGCTTATAAAAGCAAACAGTGTTTTTCTGATTTTTTAAAATAGCATTGTTGGGTTTAATAGTAATTATAGAAAAAATGAGTTATTACAGATACAGGAATAATAATAGTATTTGCTCCTGAATTTTTGGAGCTGTATCTGCCTGTGTTTGCCAGTGCTTTCCTCTATATTTGCCTAAGAAAGATAAGGAGTTTTAATTTGCGAAATTGAAATGGTAAATAATTTTACTAAACATCTTGATTTGCTTAAGCTTCTGTTTTATCCAGGGAAATACAAAGAAGAAATGAAAACTAACTGAAACAGGCTGACACACCAATAATCCTTTGCAGGCCTAATAAAGACCACGGTCCCTGCTAAAAGGGAAGGACTATAACAAACAAATTTAGCTGATACCAACAAGTAAGCCACAATCTTCAGTTTCCAGATTAATGGACAAGGACCCAAGACATGCTGACCCAGGCAACTCATAATACCCCTGCAGCTCACATAGATAATATCCCCCTTGAAGATCATGTCTCCCTCACCCCTCCCCATTCCCCCACACACTCCCTTTGTCTCAAGCAGCCTTATAAGCTGATTCCCCAGTTTAGCATCTTGATGAGAAAGCTCTTTTGGTACTGATCTGCATTAATGTTACATTAGAACAATAAACTTCTATATCCCTTTTTCAGGTCTGTTCATTCTGTTTTTGGCATAACAGATTATAGCTAAAACCTTTCGTACCTCTGTAGCATCTAGCAATTTTTTTTTTTTTTAGCAATTTCTTAATATAAAAGATATTTTTAAAATTTTTCCTCCATTGAAGGTTAAAAACTTTTTTGTTTCTATAATTTCCCAGCATTATGAACAACTTTATAAACATACTATCAGACTATGGAAAATATACTATAATTATTTAATTTGTCCTAAGCATAATCTAGGAAAATCTTTTTATAGCTCTCAAAGCCAATTTCTTTAAACTACCAAATCTTTTGAAATTTGACATTTGGACTTCACTAAATTATCCACATCTCAAGGCTATAAATATGCTCTAATAATGATTTGTTTACTGCGCCCATCTTCACAAAGGTATCACTAGAAAAAATAATTTTTAATTGGGAAATTCCCTCAGAACTCCACAGCAACCAGGGAATCCACTTCAAAGAACAAACCACACAAAACAGGGCTTATTTTACAACACTTCCTTGTGTTGTAACCCCAAACCCCCAGGCCCAATAGAAAGATTGGTCCAGATTAAATTTACATTCCCCCCCAACTTCTGAACCCAGGCTTCCCCCACAGCTGACTTGACTGTTTAATTCATCTTAAATATGGGACTTAATTTGTTTAGCTTTAAGCAAGTCTTGATTTATCAAAGACAATTAGGAAACTAATTTCTACTATATCCAGCAAAGCTATATATACAATATGACAGTTTTGATCTTGGCAGGAGGGAAAGATAGAATGCTTTGGATTTTGTCAAGGTTTAGGAGGAAGCCCTGGGGTCAGGGATATGTGAGACAGAAAGAATGTGGTTAAGTGGGTTGGAATAGTATTCAAAACAGGGTGAAATTTAAATTTTATTTCTTCAATTGAAATGACAGGAATACAAATGGAGCTTACTTCTTATCTTGGCCTGTTGAATCTGATTTTAAAAATTTCAATTGAGGGCTGTGGAATTTAAGACTGATAAATATGGTCCTAGTATTGAATATTTTGAAGAAGTAAAGTTTTTGATATCTTCTCTGAATTCAGGCCACAAACATATACTCTAAATTGTGTGATAATTTGGACCATTGTTCTGCCCTTGGTGATTTGAGAACACCAATCTCCACTGTGCCTTTTGTTTACTGAATCAACTAATCAACCCTGTGAGCCATTGTAAATCTAGAATGTAAATTTAAGGCTCTACTGGATAAAATTACTTCAGTACAACAAATCATATTACCTTGCCCCTCAAACTTGGAAAGACATTACATTAGCTTCAATTTCAACATACTTTACATCATTTCAAGAATCAGGATAATATTTCTTTAGGTGGAAATAGTTAGAATATGGAAGAATCAACTGTTCTTAGAGAAATTTGGCTGAATATAAGGAAATGTGTATATATCTGTCCTTCTAGCAAGCATTGTAGAGGAGTTCTTGGACTTATTCTTTATTTTCAAAATATTGGATTATTGCTTACGAATATAAGATGACAGAAACAGAACAAAATGCATAGATTTTTGTAAAATCCTCAAACTTTTAGTTTAAACAAATTAAAGAAGACATTAAAAATGACACATGGACTAAACCAGTCATATTTATTATAAAATTAAACACATCCGGGAACAAATGTGGCTCAAGCAAAAATATGTATTTTGTAGATAGTGAAGGTTGACATGGATTATATAATGGCAAAATACAAAATTATGCATTTCTTATGACCACAAAGAGAGTAAATCATGCAAAGTGGAAATTCCTCCTCCCAGGGAATATTGTAGGCAAAATTTCTGGGTAAGTTGGTTCACGTAATAAATTGGCAAATCTTGAGGATGTATTCTTCCAATTTGTTAGCTATTAATCCTCTGAAGAATACAGGCACCAAATGAGACATTGCAGACTCAGGAAATATATCTGGACACTGTAAGAATTTTAAAGTATGACCTTGGACTACAGCACATGTAAGTCTTTTATGTTAAATAACTTTAAATATAAACAACACAGAATACAATTCCTTTTAGATTAAGTGGAACTATCAGGAGCAAAAAAATGAAAACAAAAACTGCAGCAGGTTTTGCCTCAACTAAAACTTACCTCGATTATTGAACAATTTCCAATCATCACCTCCTTGAGAAAAGAAGAGTTATTATTCTGGAGAAGTAGTACATCATTCTGGAAATAGAATTAGTAAGAACACACGCAGTTTAAAAAATAAAATTAGGACTTAACTAAAATTGCTAATTCTCCTAACAGAGAGAAGATTCCTGTAGGTAAATAAAATATATTCAAGAAGAGCACATTTACAAACTTACAAAAGACCATTAAAATTGAGTATTAATTAAAATTAGAATGTCTTATATTCAAACATAAGGTAGAAACACCTTCTAGCCATTAAATATCTCTGTTTACCTCTATCAAGCCTGATCACTCTACCTAATGGACAACTGCGTTGTCACAATTCTAAAAGTTTGATTGGGGGGGGGGATAAATGCTAATTCAAAATAGAAAAGTAATAAACATGGAGAGGAAAGCAAACAAAAATTCAAACAGCATTCAGTATCAAGGTATATTGGGAAGGGAATTCTCAGAACTTCATTTTAAACAATTTTAATCTCACAGATCTTAATCCTTTTTTTTTTCTTTGTTTTTCAGGGAATACATTGAAACATTCAGGAGACAGAGATTTATATTGAAATATGTAAGGATACAAAAATGAAATACAGGAATAATTAATTTGTAATTCAAGGTAAAAGAACTGATTCCATGTACTAGAAAGTCATTTTTGCTTACAAGTAAAAGAAGACTGGTTTAAAAAAAAACTTTTTTAACCATTTATTCAGTGAGAGCATTCTTATTTCTTCACCTATTTTACAGAAACAAACAAACAAACAAACAAATACCAGAAGAAGAGAATAATGAGAAATGATGGATCAGTACCTGAGTTTATTTTTCTGGGATTAACAAATGATCCAAATTGGCAGACAAAACATTTTATATTTCTTATTCTTACCTACACACTAAGAATGAGTGGGAACTACATCATCATCACCCTCACCTCCTCAGAACTTAACCTCCAGACCACCATGTATTTCTTCCTTTGGACGTCCTCATTCCTGTAAACATCATCCATTTCTGTGTGCATTCCCAAATCCCTTACCACCATTGTGACAAGGGACATAAACATTTCTCACAATGGCTGTGTGCTTCAGCTATTTGTTTTTCTTTCATTTTCATGGGGGTGACAGAATTTAACCTTCTGTCTGTCATGTCTTATGACTATTCATTACACAACCATCACTAACAGCAGGGTCTGCACTCTGCTTATTGTTGCCTGGGAGAATTTCTGATCATCTTCCCACCAATAATTCTGCTGTTGCAGTTGGATTTCTTTACTTCCAATATAATTGATCATGCCATCTGTGATTCTTTTCCAATTCTGCAGCTTTCTTGCACAAACATGGGATTTCTAGAACTCATGGCATCTTTCTCAGCTGTGGTGATGCTCATGGTCACCCTGACATTAGTTCTTCTCTCCTGTGCATATATCATCCAGACCATTCTGAGGAATCCTTCCACCAGTGAAAGGTCAAAAGCCTTTTCCACTTTTTCCTCCCACATTTTATTAGTCTCCCTCTCTCATGGCAGCTGCATCTTCATATACATTAAAACTTCTGCAAGAGAAAGAGTCTCTTTAATAAGCTGTACTTAGTATCTCAGTGGTCCCTCTTTTGAATCTCTTTATATAGAAAAAGGAATCACCAAGTTAAGCAAGCCTTCAAGAACGTGGTGCAGAGAATGGCATTTTCTTAAAAATAAAATGATTGTTTTTATATGAAAAACATACTCACGAATAGAAAACAATGAAAATCTCTCTGTTCTTCTTTATATAAATCTTTTCTAAATATCTCATTTTGCTCCTTCAGCTCTTTATATTTCTATATGAACACCTCTGTTTTCTAACTAGCCTGAAAAACAGGTCTTAACTATTTTAAGTTACAAACAAAATGCTTGATTTCTCACTTATATAAATAAATTTTAGGTAAACCAATAATATCAACTGTTTATCTTATAAAGGAAAGTTAGATTATGAAATCTATCCATAAAACAGAAGTTGCTATAAAATAAGAAGCTAAGTAAAATCCACATTCAAATACATTTTATGTGAAATAAAAAATATATATATTTTAATATCTTTCAAATACCTTCTTCAGTGACCCTTGGATAGTTATGTTACACATTTAAACCTAATATTATTTGTGAAATTGAAACTTAGTATTATAAATTGCCTATGTGTTACCTCCTAAAAGCCTCTTTGATGCTCAAATGTTGCCTCTCTCAAAGCCAAACACAGCATATAAAGTCACTACCTATTCCCTCTGCATGGAACATAACTCCTGGGGATGAGCTTCGCTGGTACTTAGGGATTATTACCAAGTGTCAACTAGCTACACATTTGGAGAAGGACCTAGACCAAAAGGGGGATATATTAATTACAAAATAGTTCTTATGGTTAAGAGATTTCAAAAAGAGACCCGAGGTCATTCGAGAGGTTAGCTTATTCATGCCTCAGGAGGATCTCTTTGATTGTTACAGTAAACAGTGCATCAAGCAAGGGTGCTCCTGAGGGCTCTAGAGACATCTAGCCAATATAGGAAGAACAGACAATCTCAGGAATTTGCCACCATATCAGTGGGACTTACCTTGGAATACATGTTTACCAATGTAACAGAGTGTGGCAGTTTGGTATTGCTTATGAATTCCAAAAATAGATATTGGATTATGTTTGTAAACTGGTCTGTCTCTTCCAGTGTATTAAATTAAATTGGATTCAAAGGTTTAATTTTTACTTGATTAAATAGTGATTAAGGCTTTGAATGGGCCACATCAGCAAGACATTGCATCCCCGCCCCCTTGACTGGCAAGGACACAAGAGAAACCACAGTGCAAAGAAGGGAGTTTGGAGCTTTAATGCTGGAACCCAGGAAGTAAGCGCATAGAGGAGCAGAGAGAAGGCTCAATTAGACAAGGCAAAGTCCCCAGAAAGAGAGACTAGCCATTTGCCTGATAGGCAACAGCTGGCCTTGTTGAGATAGCAGAGTAGCTGAGCCCAGAGAGGGTTAAGCCCCAGGAAGAGAGGAACCCAGAAAGCCTGAATCCTCACAGAAGTCAGCAGCCATCTTGCTCCAACACATGGCAACAGACTTTAGTGAGGAAAGTAACTTATACTTTATGGCCTGGTAACTGTAAGCTTCTATCCCTAATAAATATTCTTTATATAAGTCAACAGATTTTTTGGTATTTTGCATTAGCACCCCTTTGGCTGACTAATACACAGAGTTTGACTCATAATTTTTCTATACATGACTCTTCTGCTTCTTTCATTTGAACCTATAATTAACATAATACTCATTAAATATATTTACCTGAGACTTAAATGTTCCATCACTTTATATGCCAGTTGAGCCCTGAATCTCATCATAGTTGCAACATCTACTGTCCAGTTCATCTGACTTGCCCAGGATAACCAAAGAAAGGGTTATGATGGACAAAGCCCATCACAAAAAACAGATAGTATCTACAACTGCAAGCAAGGCAGTTCCTTCCATCTGCCCCTTGTGATCTAAGCCCCTCTCAATCAGAAAGAGAGTGGGCATCACCTTCCTAAAATCCTCAAGATTGAGGAATGAACAAACATAAGGAGGGAATGCAACTATGGACTAAAGTAGACATTATTATTCTAGCAATAGAAGAACTTGTGACATAATAAAGGCAGTGGCCGCCAGAGGTTCTGAGGGCAGGGAGAGGGAAGAAGAAGTGTAACATGGGACATTTGAGGGACATTGGAATTTTTCTGAATGGCATTGCAATGACGAATACAGGCTATTAAACATTTTTGTCAAAACCTATAAAACTGTGCAGTGCAAAGTATAAACTCTAATGTAAACTATTGACTATGGTTAGTAGCAATGCTTCAATATGTGTTCATCAATTGTAGCCAAACTATCACACTAATGAAAGATGTTGATGGGGAAAAGTGTGGGAAGGGGAGGGGGTGGACTATATGGGAATTCCCTATATATTCAATATATCATTTATGTAAATCTAAAACTTCATTACAATTTTTAAAAAGGGCTCCAGAAATTGATTAGTTAAAAAAATTTAATCTTTTTCTTTTTGGAACTCATGAAAGAACTGTCATACTCAGTAAAGTAGAAATAGAAGGAAATAGAAGGCATCTATGGAAAATCTAAAGTGAGCTTCATATTTAATGGTGAAAGACTGCATGTTTTCTAAGATCAGGAATGCTCACCATTTCTATTCAGCATTGTTTTGGAGATTTCTAGTGAATGCAACAATGAAAGACAAAGAAATAGAAGGAATATAAATTGAAAAGGAAGAAGAAAAACTGTCTTTATTCATAGAGACATGATTGGCTGTGCAGAAAATTTGACAAAATCTGCATAATGTCACTGGAACTAATAAATGGATTTATCAAAGTTGCAGGGTAGAACAATATGCAAAAATTAATTGTACAGCTATATACAATGAAATAATATAATATTTAAAGTTGAATTAAAAGCAATATCATTGCAATGGCATCAAAGATGAAATGCTGAAAGAGAAATCTGACAAAAGAGTTGAAAGATATATACAATGAAAATTATAAAATGTTCTGAAAAGAAATTAAAAATGATCTAAATAAAAAATAAATCTAATATTAAAATGTCCTCTTGAATTTATTAACACAAGTAAATATATGGAAATATTAACTAGAAATTTAAGATAAAATGTGTCATCAGAATTTTTGTCTATGTTATTTGACATGAGAATATATTTATTATTTTTGGTTTTCCTAGTCAAAAATAGCAAAGTTTTGGGGCTATAGAAAAGAAGATATTCACTTTACATTTTTGCTTTAGTAATATTTCCTAAAAACTGATTAAGTATAATTTCCTAATTTCTGTTAGTCATTTTGGGAATGAAAATCATAGTCTGTAGGGCATGCTAAAACTTATATTTTGTATTAAGATTTTTTTCAGTGGATACCAGTGAAGAAAATAACGGAAGCAGAATTAGAATTGTTTGACATACTGTATTGCTAGAGAATATCTTGGAAATTAAAGATATATTATTTATGTCTTAATTTTTCTTTTATTACTAATCCAATAACACTGTCTTTATCTTTTCACTATCTCTTTCACAGAAATTTCCCCTCACCTTCCCCCATATCCAAGAAAATGATATTTGGAGGCATTTAAGGACTATAAAAAACTTGTTTAAGTCAAATTTCTATAATTAATGAGTTCCTCAACACTAATATCTCATTAAGAAAGTTTGTTGTCTTGGGAGTGAAGATATAAGTCTGAATAGACATAAGTGGAATTCATTTGTGGTTTCTGGCTTTTTCACTCTAGTCTGACAACCTAGGTTAATGTAGAAAAAAAAATTCAACTATTTTCTAAGCCCTTGACAGAAGTGCTCGTTCTTATTGCTTTTGGTAAAGAGTGTCCTAAAGTACTCACAAATTTCTTCCCATTGTCATTTCATATAATGGACTACATTTATTTCAACCAAAATCCAACTTAATATCAATACAAAATGAATATTAAGTTCTTTATTGGGGCACACAATTTAAAGAAATGCAACCATATAAGTTCCTTTTGTAAGAATATAATAAGCAAGGAGAAGTACAAAAGGAAAATCAGGACTGTAGAAAAACATCATTGTGGCAGTTTGATATTATTGATGAATTCCAAAAAGAAATAAAAATTATGTTTTTAAGCTGGTCTGCTCCTCTGGGCATAATACCCTTTGCGTATTTGATTGTATAAGAGTCAGCTGAGATGCCTTTGATTAAACTATGTTAAGATTAGGGTGTGCAGGGTTGAGAACCCAGCCCCTTGGTAGGCAATATAAATGGATACTCAATCAAGAACACAGAGAAGCAGATATGTGAGGAGAGGAGTCTCATTATACACAGCAGTTCCCCTGGGAAGAGAGATGAGCCTGATAGCTTCCAGCTGGTCTTGTGAAGAGAGTACAGCAGCTGAGCTCAGAAAGCAACAAGCCCCGGTGAGAAAGACCAACCAGCCTAATGCCAGTCTACAGCTTAGATCAGAAGAAACAGGGACCATGGATCCTTAAGTGGAAGAAGGAAGGCTGAACTCTCACAGAAAACGCCTACCATCTTGTGTCAACATGTGGCCAATGACTTTGGGTGAGAAAGTATCTCTTATGGCACCTTGAGTTGGACTCTTTAGGGCCTTGTGACTGTTAGCTTCTACCCCAAATACATACCCTTTATAAGAGCTAAAAGATTGCTGGTACTTTGCATCAGCACCCCTTTGGCTGACTAAAACAGTAACATTATGAAATTTTTATTTTTGGTCAGCATTCAACTTTATATTTGCAGAATCAACTATCAAGATGCTTATTCACACATGAAAGTAAAGGAATGTTTTTGCTACTATTTGCCAAGAAACAATAATGTCACAGTAATTACGATGTGCTTAATAAAAAAATTGATGGAACAGATGTATTTTGTCTGACATTAAATGAAAGTGACTTTTCTCATTGTGAAAAGAAAATTATTTGTGCATATATTAGAGTGTAAACATTACATATTGGCTTAAAACAATTATTGGAAAGACAATAAAGAATATGATCTTTAAAATGTAGTTGATACTTTCTCACCAAACTTCACTTTTGCAATCAAAGATTCATTATTTCACAATGATTTAAAATAATATTTATGGGAATTTTGGGGACATGGCCATTGGGTTAGGCATATAAGTCTCAACTCTCATGAAAAAAATGGAGAAAGAGCCAAAGTTTACCTTGAGGACCTGCTTTGGGGTACAAGACACCAGGGCACTGCTTTCATAACTCTCAGGAGAGTGAAGAACAGGGGGACAAAATAACAAATTGGATCACAGACAAAAGCAAGTAAATATAATGAGAGGAATGAAGTGTCAAAGTGAAACATTAACACACACACACACAAAACAACAAAATAAAACCCTAGAGTAAAAAGGGAAGCTAATCAACTGAATAAACCCATGAAGATAACAGATGTCTAAACACCAACAAAAAATTACAAGTCATACTAACAAACAAGAAGACATGGCCCAGTACAATGAACAATCTAAAAACCAGGAGGAGATGCAGAACATGGAACAACTAATCAGAGATGTCCAAACAAATATCATGAATAAACTTAATGAGGTAAAGGAAGATACTAAAGCTATTAAGAAGACACAGGGAGAACATACTGAAGAAATTGTAAACATATTTAAAAAGAAAATGGATATGATGGTGATGAATGATACAATCCAAGAAATCAAATGTACATTGGAAGCACATAAAAGTAGATTTGAAAAGAAGGAGGAAAGAATCAGCAATGTGGAAGACAGTACATCTGAAATCAGACAGATAGTAGAATAGATAGATGAAAAGATAGAAAAAATGAAGCAGGGACTTAGGGATTTGCATGACAACATGAAACACACAAACATATGCATTATAGGCATCCCGAGGAATAAGAGAAGGGAAAGAGGACAGAAGGATTGTTGGAGGAAATAATGGCTAAAAACTTCTCAACCTTATTGAGGGACATGGACATACATGTCCAGGAAGTGCAGCACCCCCAAAACAGTATAAATCATAACAGGCCTACACCAAGACATATACTTGTCAAATTGTCCAATGCTCAAGAAAAAGAGAGAACACTGAAAGCAGCAAGAGGAAAGACATCCATCATATACAAGGGAAGCTCGATAAATTAAGTGCTGATTTTTCTGCTGAAACCATGGAGGCAAGAAGGCAGTGGTATGACATGGTTAAAGTGCTAAAAGAAAACATTAAAGCCAAGAATTCTCTATCCAGCAAAACTGGCATTCAAAAGTGAAGGCAAGTTCAAAATATTCACAGAAAAACAGAAATTAAGTGAGTATGCTAATAAGAAACCTGCCCTTCAAGAAATACTAAAGAGAGTTATTCACATCAAATGGAAAAACAGGAGAGAGAGAGTTGGAGGGGAATGTAAGAACAACTAAAAAAATAAAAAGAGAAATAAAAACAACATATGGCATACATGAACCCAAAGAAAATATGGTTAATGTAATTAATTCCTTGAGGGTAATAAAATTGAATGTTAATGGATTAAACTGACCATTCAAGAGACAAAGAATGGCAGAATGGATAAGGAAATATGACCCATCTATATGGTGTCTACAGGAAACCTATCTTAAATCCAGGAAATCAAGGAAGCTGAAAGTGAGTGGGTGAAAAACAATCTTACAAGCAAACAATAACCAAAAAAGGGCAGGGGTAGCTATACTAATATCAGATAAAATAGACTTTAAATGTAAAACTATTGTAAGACACAAAGACAGACACTATATATTAGTAAAAAGGGTAATCTTTGAAGAAGAAAGAACAATCATAAACATTTATGCACATAACAAGGATGCCTCAAAATACATGAGGCAAACACTGGAAAAACTAAATGGGTAAATAGATGCCTGTACAATTACATTGGGGTCTTTGATACACCATTATTATCTTTAGACAGAACATCATGACAGAGAATCAATAAAGAAACAAAGACTTTGAATAATACATTAGAGGATCTGAACCTAAAAGGCTTATACAGAACACTACACCCAAAGAGAGCAGGATATACATTCTTCTTGAGTGCAGATGTATCACTTTCCAGGAAAGACCATATGCTAGGCCACAGAACAACTATCAATGAATTCAGAAAGATTGAAATTATAGAAAGTAATTTCTCTGGCCACCATGGAATGAACCTGGAAATCAGTAAGGGGCAGAGAAATAGATTAGGCACAAGTATATGGAAGTTAAACAACACACACTTAGACAAAAAATGAGCCAAGGAGGAAATTGCCAAAGAAATCAGTAAATACCTTGAAATGAATAAAAATGACAACATAACTTATCAAAACCTATAGGGTGCAGCAAAAGTTTTACTGAGAGGGAAATTCATAGCCATAAAGGCCATTGTTAAAAAAGAAGAAAGAGCTAAAATCACAGACCTAACTGCACAACTGGAAGAATTAGAAAAAGAACAATAAACTAATGTCAAAGCAAGTAGGAAAAAAGAAATAACAATGATTAGTGGGGACATAAAGTAATTGGAAATAAGAAAACACTAGAAAAATAAATAAACCAAAAGTTGGTTCTTCAAGAAGATTAAGAAAATTGAGAAACCCTTAACTAGTCTAACAAAGAAAATAGAGAGAAGATGCAAATACATAAAATAAGAAATGAAGAAGGGAATATCACCACAGACCCCACAGAAATAAAGAGTATTATAAGAGTATACTTTGAAAAATTTTATGCCGACAAGATGGATAATTTAGAGGAAATGGACAAATTCCTATAAACTCAAATAGCCTACCTTGATGAAAGAAGAATTGAAAGCAAGGACACAAACAAATATATGCACACCAGTGTTCATAGTGGCATTATTCATTATGGTCAAAAGCTGTAAACTACCCAAGTGTCCATCAACAAATGAATGGATAAACAAATTATGGTACATACATACAAGAATAGAGTATTACTCAACTATAAGAAGGAATGCTCTATTAACATATGGGATAACATGGATGACTCTTGAAGTCCTTTTGTTGAGTGATGCAAGCAAGGCACTGAAAGACCAATATTACATGACCTAACTGATATGAATTAATCAAATTGAGCAGACTCACAGAGTTAAAGCCCAGAAGATAAGTTTTCAGGAGACAGAAAGGGAGAAGGTTGTGGGTCAATGCCCATATGGGAAAAATCTATGATAAGGTGGAACACTGTAGTTGTGCAGAGATGTTATTGGGTTGGGCAGTGCTGGTCTATGAGGGGGCTAGGTTGGGGAGGGTGGATTAGACTCTCCATGGACCTAGGGTGAGGGTTGGGGGAGGGAGCAGGTGAACTCTGGGGATTTGCAAGTATGTGGTTGAAACTATAATGCTGAGAATGTTCTTTTGGCAAATATGGCAGGGAAGGGTTACTAGATTAAAGTGTTGGTTTGGGGGCACATGGGATAGATCATACCTAAAGCAGGCTTCTAGGGAATGCATTCATCTTGTCATAGTGTGTTGTATTGGGATGGAGACTCACATATTGAGTGGGGAGGTGTTAGACTCCCATCCTGAGGAGTCCTGCTATGATCTCATATAAAAGGGTGGGGATCTCTTGAGAGCATAGGGAGTGCCTAATAGGGAAGACAGCCCAGTATGTCAAGCCTTCAATGTTGTTGGAAATAACTACGAACTTGGTCTTACAGTGAGCTAATCTTGGTGGTTACCCTTGGTCCCAAGGGGAGAGGGAGGAAGGAATATAATAGATGGAACATGGGACATTTTGGGGGCAATGGAATTGTTATACATTATCCTGCAAAGATGGATACAGACCACCTCAAACTTCATCAAAGTCTATAAAAGTGTATGGTCCAAAATGTAAACCACAATATAAGGAGAAGTAAGTTGGGTATATGATAATCACTTATATTCTGTACATGATTTTTCTGTAACCTAAATCTTCTTTGAAAACAAAATGAAAAAATAAGACATTCAGCAAAAAATGGAAGCAAATGTTACTGTACATACAAGACAACAGATCTTACAATGATGAAAGACATAATGTTAAAAAAATTTAATTTTGTATTTTTTATTCTTATAGTATTTCCAAATTTTAAAAATGTTTTCATATTTTATTCATTATTTTTAAAACCATCATTATTATATCATTTTCCTTTTAATTGTATTCGGTTATTTTGTTGGTTTCAATTTTAAAGAAGTTTTGGACCACAGAAGGTTTACTACTGTGACAGGGGAGGATCATTGGTGCAGAGTGTCAGAGATGCAGCATGCATGGGAGGAGGTTCACCTGGAGCACACCTATAAGACATATGAATGGGTTCAAGTGTTCATGGGGCATTGTCACAGTGGGTGGAGAGCCACACAATAACCAAAGAAATGTTGAATTCCCATCTTGGGGCTCTCTGTCACATTCTCTAATGGGACAGCAAAAATTCTCTGAGTATAGGGGCAGTGACTACTGAAGGACAATGGACCATTGACAGGCCCTTGATTGTGATGACTGTACTTATGAAATTTTACTTTTGAAATGGAAACATAGCATAGTATTATAGGGTGCCTAAGCATTTCCTCCTGAAACCTCCTTGCTGTTCATATATAGCCTCTCTCTATGCCAAAACTCAGCATTAAATTAATTACCTTCCCCCAACAGGGGACATAACTCCTGGGCATGAGCCTCCCTGGCACTGAGGGATTACTACAAAGAACCAGCTAGCAATGCAACTGGAAAAAGACCTTGACCAAAAATGGGAAAAGTTAAAGACAAATGAGTTTATATGGCTAAGAGACTTCCAAGTGAATCTGGAGGTCATTTCAGAGGTTACACTTATCCACATTTCAACAGGAACTCATTGGCTGCCAAAATAAATATTACCTTAAATAGTGGGGCTCCTGAGGGCTATGACATCCAGATGCATTCGGCAGGGCAAACAGCTCAGGAGTTTGGAGTCCTAGCTTAGGCTTCAGCTCCACATCTGACAGGAAGGAAGCTGGTGAGACCTGCACCAGCCTTTCCAGGTTAGGCAATTATGTTCATCTGGCACAGGTTGAATAGTGGGATGTCTACCAGGCAACTGTGGTCATTTTGGGCCCACATGGTATAGATTGCTGCCCACACCTGCAGCTCCATCCCTGTCCCAGGAATGGTAGGAAGGGATGTAAAGCTTCATCAGTCTCTCTGGGCAACTACAGTCCAGGAATGCATGATTTGGATTACTGCGCACAACAGTGGCTCTGTGCCTACACCTGGCAAAGGAGAAAGGTGGGAGAAACTTCATCAGTCCCTGGGGCAATGCAAACAGCTTGAGCCTACACAGTTTATAGCACTAAGTACATCCTCAGATCCTACTACTAAACAACCACCAAGGAAGAAAGGGGGAGAAAGCCCTAAACTAAAGAGAGAAATTGCACCCAGAATAAATACATTTAATAAGCCAGATGACAAGACACCAATAAAAAATTACAATCCACACCAAGAAACAGGAAGATATGGCCCAAGTACAGTCACAAGATAAGTCTCCAGCTGACATAAAGGATATGAGACAACTAATTATAGATGTTCAAACAAATCTCCTTAATAAATTCAATGAGATGTCTAAAAAGATTAAGGATATTAAGAAGACATTGGATGAGCACAAAGATGAATTTGAAAGCATACATAGAAAAATAGCAGATCTTACGGGAATGAAAGGTGCAATAAATCATATTAAAAAAATACTGGACTCATATAACAGCAGATTTGGGGAGGTAGAAGAAAGGATTGGTGAGCTTGAAGAAATGGTCTCCAAACGCGAATATACAAAAGAATAGATGAAGAGAACAGTGGAAAACATTGAACAAGTTCTTAGCGAACTAAAGGACAGCAAAAGATTTGCAAACATATGTGTCATGGGTGTCCCAGAAGGAGAAGAAAAGGGAAGAGAGGCAGAAGGAATATGAAGAAATAATGGTAGAAAACTTCCCAACCCTACTGAACAACATAGCTATCCATGTACAGGAAGCACAATGTACTCCCTTCTGAATAAATCTAAATAGACCAACTCTGAGACACATACTAATCAAAATGTCAAATTCCAAAGACAAAGAGAGAATTCTGAGAGCAGCAAGAGAAAAGCAATGCATAACATATAAGAGATACCCAATAAGATTAAGTGCCGATTTCTCATCAGAAATTGTGGAGGCAAGAAGACAGTAATAAGATATGTTTAAGATACTGTAAGAGAAAATCTTCAGGCCAAGAATCTTATATCTGGCAAGATTGTCTTTAAAAAATGAGGGCAAGTTTAGAATATTCACAGATAAACAGAACCTGAGAGAGTTAGCAACCAAGAGACCAGCTTCGCAAGAAGTACTAAAGAGTGTGCTTTAGTTAGTTTGAAAAGAAAAGACAGGAGAGAGAGGCTTGGAAAGGGGTATAGAAATGAAGATTACATCAGTAAAAGTAACTAAAAGTCTCAAAAGAGTGGTGAAAATAAATTAAAACAGATAAAACTCTAAGGTCAAAATGGATGAAATAAGAACTGCCTTTATAGTAATAGCATTGGATATTAATGGATCAAACACCCCATTCAAAAGACACAGACTGGCGGAATGAATTAGAAAGTATTGCCACTAATATGCTGTCTGGAAGAGACAAACCATAGACCCAAGATACTAATAGATTGAAAGTGAAAGTCTGGAAAAGGATGCTCCATGTATGTAGTAACTAAAGCAAAAACAAAAACAAATGCCGGAGTAGCTATACTTATATCAGAAAAATAGACTTTAAAAGACATGAATTATGCACTATTTGAGGAGGAACTCAGGGGAAAAAAAGGGTCCAATTACAATAACAACTAAAGTATTCAAATATATCAGAAAAAAATTAAGAAAGGATGTAAAGCACTTGTATTCAGAAACCTACAATGCATTGTTAAAAAGACCAAAATAATTGGAAGAACATCTCATGCTCACAGATTGGAAGAATAAATATCATTAAGATGCCAATTCTTCCCAAACTGATATACAGATTCATTGCAATCCTAATAAAAATTCCACCAGCCTTTTAAAAATTAAATGGAAAGAAAAACACAAATACCAAATTTATTTGGAAGGGTAAGGGGTCCCAAACAGCCAGAAATATCTTGAAAAGGAAAAGTGAAGTTGGAGGGCTCTCACTTCTGGACTTTAAATCATATTATCTAGCTACAGTGGTAAAAACAAACAAACAAAAAACTGCATGGTACTTGCATAAAGACAGAAACATAGACCAATGGAACCTAAATGATGGTTAAGAAAGAGACCCTCACATCTATGGTCAAGTGATTTTTGACAGGCCTGTCAAACCTACTCAGCTGGGGCAGAACAGTCCATTAAAAAAATTGGTGCTGGGAGAAATGGATATCCACAGCCAAAAGAAATAAAGATTACTCCTATCTCACAAATATTACTCAAAATGGATCAAAGATCTAAATATAAAAGCAAGAACCATAACATTTCTAGAAGAAAATATAGGAAAACGTCTTCAAGACCTGGTGGTAGGTGGTGGATTCTTAAAGGAGATAAGAGGAGCACTGAGATGGACCACTGATGCTTAATGTATGTAGAAGTTTTAATTAACTTTACTGTAAAAATGTGGAAATGTATAGAGTTTGATGGTAAAACATTATAGTGACTAGAGTGGACTTGATGGTATTCTCTTGTTCACATATGGTGATTCTAGCAATGCAAGAAATTATAACAATGAGGTGGAGCCAGTGGCCACTTGACACTTTTGGGGTAGGGAGGGGACGAGCAGTTGAAATACAGTGGCTTCTTTGGGAGTTGGAGGTTGTCCTGAGTACTGTTGTGGCAACGGATGTAGGCCATTTTAAATCAGCACACACCATTCAGAATTGAGTGGGAGAGAGTGTGGTCTACAGTGTGAAATGTGGTCTATGGTTGGTGGCAAGGCTCCAGGATGTGTAAGTTCATTGAGGGTGGTGGGCCACACTGTGGGAGATGTTTGTGTGGGATGTGATGGGAGGTGTGGGAGGTGGGCAACATGGGAATCCCAATGGGTTCCGTGTAGTGTTTTGGGTAATCTGGGCACCTCTTAAAATATATGTATGTATATATATATATATATATATATATATAAACAACATTTTTGTAAGCAAATGCACATATATGCATATGTATTTATATATCATTTTGCCAATGTTTGTATGTATTGTGAGAATTTTGATTTTTACCCATAATAATAAAAAAAAAAAATAGATCACTAAAAAAAATAAATAAATAAAATAAAATAAAATAAAACATTATAGTGACTAACAGCTGGTTTACAAATAGAAATGTAGCTGTAAAGAGTACTCTAGGGTTGTAAATGTCCGCTGAAAGAAAGCTAGAGAATAATCTAGGGACTGACTAACACAGTGAACCCAGAGGTGGATGAGAATTCTTGTTGATGGAATAGATGCAAGAGTGTCCTTCTGTGAGCTAGAGCAGATGTACATCAGTATTGCAGGGTGGTGGGAATGTGGAGAAGCTTGGGAAAAATACAACTGGAGTGACCAATGAACTGTGGTTACCAGCAATACTGTGATATTCATGCATCAAAGCCAAACATGTACTGTGTTGATAATGGGGGAGTATGGAAAAAGTGTGCAAAATGTTTGCTATGGACCATGGTTAGTGGAAATAGTCTGATGATATTATCTCTTAATCTGTACCTAATATTCTGCCATGGTGCAGTGCGTTGTTAGAGGTGTGTTGTATGGGAATTCTGCACATGTGCATGATTTTTAGTAAGTTCACAACTTCTGTAATAAAAATATGTATAAAAATATTAATAGGATGATTAGGGGAAAATACACTAAATGTAAGATATGGACTATAGTTATTAGTAAGATTTTAAGAATATTCTTTCATAATTTGTAATAAATGTTGCACAACAATGCAAGGTGTTGGTGGTGGGTTGATGTATGGGAACCTTATATGATATTATGCATGTTTGCTTTGTAAATTCACAACTTTTTCTATACACTTATTGTTTTTGTATGTTCATGTATAAATGATATAAAAATAATAATAATAATAATAATAACAGTGTGCGTTTGGGGAAAAATACACCAAATGTCATATACTTTGGTTAGTAGTAATATTTTGAGGATGTTTTTTCATCATTAGTTAAAAATTTTCTACCACAATGTAAGGCATTGATGATAGGGGTGGTGTGAGAACACTGTATGATGTTATGTGCATTTGTTTTGTAAGTTCACAACTTTTATTATACAGTTATTGTTTATGCATGTTTATGTATGAGTGATATACTTCAATAAATTAAAAAAATAAAATTAAAGGAATTAGGAATAGTTATATATCTCTAGAGGCAAATGGTTAAAATAGGTTTGGATAATATTAATGAATCAAATAAACAAAACATAGCATAAAATCTAAATTCAACAATTAAAGCAGAGAGATCAAATATAAATAAAACCTAAGGCTTTGGAAAGACTAAGACAGTAAACAAAAGTATGTCAATATTGATTGAGAAAGAGGAAAAGTATAAAGGAATGATACTTCAAAAATTTAGACAAAACACTTAGGAAGAATAAAAATATCAGAATATGACATGAAAAAACTTTTACTAGTATGTTTGAAAATTCAAATTGAACAGATTTTCTAGGAAAGTTAGCTGTTCTGAAACAACACAGACTAAAGAGAAGAAACTTATTATGCAGCTATAAATCTAAACACAAAATATGTTCATATCTAGATTAATTTCAGGACAATTTTGCTAAAACTTCAAAGAACAACACAGCAATATCAAATTCTTTGTCTTTAAAAATTTTTTATACTTAGAAAAATTTGCTAACTCACTTTACGACTTATATCATACAAAATGATTAAGTGATATAATGAAAATCAGCAAACAAATAAACATTCTTAAACATAATTATTAGCAGGTAAATATTATCTCAAAAATATACTGATGGCATATGATTAAGAAATCTAAAATGCCCTTCCCCACATTAAAAAGTTTAAGGATAATATGAGTGACAGAATTCTAAGAAATAAAAATAACAGCATGTGATGAAATGCAACAACAATTTATGGTAAAAACAAAAGCAGATATGTAATAGGAGGGAGCATTTATAAAGGATAATACTATTAATAATAATGACTGAAATAATAGGAAGTTTTTATTGCTTTGATCTGTACAAGTTGTTCTCTAAGATCTTTACATTTTATTAGATGCTTTATTCCTCAAAACAACCATATGATACTATTACAAATTAGAGGCAATAGCTAAAAGTTTGTATGTAGGATCAAAAGTAGTTTCTTAAATCTAACATTCAACACTTATATTCAAGTTCATTTGCTTTGAATAATAAGAGATGCAGGAAAACATGCACAGAAATGTTTATTTTGTTTATAGCAACAGTAAAATCATTTTGTTTATAGCAACAGTAAAATCTGCTTTTTGCTGTTTATAACAATTAAAATCAATAGTTGCAAATATTTCTTAAATTCTAAGCAGATGGAAAAGTGTTTTGCCTGACTTATTTAATGTATGCATTAATCAAATGAAGCACTGATTTATCCCTATATTGAATAAAGAAAGTAAATACCTGGAAGATAAAAAAAAATGATCAAGGTAACACAGGTAAGAAACGATAGATATTGGATTCTGTGGCGAAAGATGTAATTTAAATCTGATCATCTTTAGTGACTATTTGGCATTGATTTTACAAAATATTCCAAACGCAAAGGGAATACAATGTTATCATAAATAATTTAATGTTCATGTAATAGCATGAAAATGCATACAATGTAATGGAAAGTATAAAAGCAGGGTGTATTAGTTTAAATAGCACATAATCCCATTTTTAAAAACAAACAATTAACATTTGTACAAAATAGGAGGTGTGAAAATAACTTGTTAATAGAAGTTATCTTTGTGTTTGGTTTGGTCTTATGATATGTACTTTATCAGTGCTTTTTTTCCACCTGTTTATATTAGTAAACATATAAATAGGCTGATTCCCCTGGGCAATGTTTATAAAAATGTTTAATTAGCAACATACTGAGTTATTCCCCCAAAGATTTATGTCAGTACTCTCTAAATATATTCGTCAGTTCAGCTCTGGGATATGGAAAAATCAAGTCTGTATTTTTTGTAGTATTAGTAAGAGCATATTTCTTCCTGGTAAGATTGATTTGACTTTGGGGTAAATAAGATTTTAAAGTAACATTCTTTCAGATACAGCACACATTTGTTCACTGTATGTAAAATGAAATTTCTGGATTTGAAATGTGATGCTTTTGAAGTTTCTTGATTTCTTGTGGAAGAATCGCACTATCAATGGCAATGGATGAAGGAGAGTGGATGCAGAAAATCAAGCATCATTTGAAATCTCCAAACCAATGACATTTTTTGTAAGTTGGTATTTTAATAAGAACTTGGAGTACAAATAAATTTAGGTCAAAGAGGGATGCATAATTATAAAAGTAAAGTAATTATCAAGGCTTTCTTAAGAAGCACACCAAGGAGAAATGGTAATTAAAACTTTCACAATTTTTTAAATTTGCTTTTAAGATAAAAATATGTATATCATTCACCCTGTTAATGGATCTGGTTTTTTTTGTTTAATCAAAAGCAGAGGAAAAATGAAAAAAATGGGTAGTTAAACAATTTGTCTATATGACTTTTGATTTTAGCCACAATTTTCAAAATCATAAGGAGCAATGACTACAGAACTATGGTGAGTAAATCATGAATACAAATGTTTATATTTGCCTAATAGTGGAGCAGAGTCATAAGTGAAACACTCAACATTTTCTCTTAAAGAGTGAATGGATAAATATTTTACTATTAATAATTTCCTAAAATATTTACACAGCTTTACCTACTGCTTTGAGGTGAACATGTACAATTTTTGAGATAGTGCAACTGCCTAATTCACGAGAGACTAATGTTAATCGTGAATCCACCCACATGTGGTCATAATTTTCCATGAGCTGGAAAATTGTGAAGTGAAATACTGAAGGGTAATTGCACAAAATCAAGGAGGTCACTTGAATATGATTTTCTAATAAACAATTAGTGGATTAACTGCTTTGAGTACCAGTTAAAGCTAGAATATGTAATAGCTCTAAAAAGTAATTTTCAGTTTTAGAATAAGTAGCAATAACTGAATAAGATGAAAATATATGTGTGTATTAAGGTTTTTGTTTACCACAGAGGATATATTGCATGTTTTAAAATAGAGTTTTAAAAAGCATAAAACAAATCGTTTATAACCTATAAATGTCTTTAAATTGATATCACTCTTAAACATATTGTACAACTGTATCTGAATTAAGTATAGGTGCCTTATTTTTATTCCAAGTAAGTAGTATGATAAAAAGAAACCACAGAATATTGACAAACAGGAGTAGAAAAGCCCACAATTTTCTGAATCAACAATGGTTTTGAATCATCCAATGCAAACATTGTGAGGCAATGGTTCAGAATATTTGAAAATGAAACTTCTGAAAAATATGGAATACATAGATATCCAAGAAGAATCCATCCAATTCTGTCTGATAACTGCAGAGAGTTATAATTCCAGGGAAATGGGAAATGAATATGTGGATTGAAAACAAATAGGAAAGATGTGTAATGGCTTACATATATTGCACTGTATAGTCTATGAATATTATTTTTAAAGCAATTTTGTACTTGCTCATTTGACCTTACAAATACATTTTCAAAATAATCTGTTAAATACTTCTCATTTGGGGTGACTTACCTTTTTTTATTTCTAGATCTCACAAAAGTGTGGATACAGCCATGATAAACAACACAAAGGCAACATTTTATATTCTGCTGGGCTTGACAGATGATGTAAACTAGCAAATTGTGCTATTCTTCTTTCTATTTATAACCTATATCTTTAGTATTTTAGGCAGCCTGACTATAATCACCTTCACTCTCCTTGATTGCCACCTTAAAACATCCATGTATTTTTTTCTGAGAAACTTTTCCCTTTTAGAAATTTCAATGACATCAACTTGTATTCCTAAATTCCTTTTCAGTCTAGAAACAAAGGACAAAACAATTACCTATAATGCTTGTGCCACCCAATTATATCTGTTCATTTTCTTAGGAGTAGCAGAGTTCATCTTATTGGCGGCCATGTCCTATGACCGCTATGTGGCCATCTGCAAACCCCTGCATTACACAACCATCATGAGCAGCAGAGTCTGCTCCAGGCTGGTCTTTAGTTCTTGGTTGGCTGCACTGCTGGAATTCTTCCCAGGTGTCATCATGGATCTCCAGCTGGACTTCTGTGCTGGGAATATCATTCATCATTTTGTATGTGACTATGGCCCTGTCCTTTATTTCTCTTGCACTGATACCAGGCACATAGAATTATTCTGTTTTACTGTAGCCTTGGTGATACTTATTGCCAGCCTGATGCTTTTGATTACCTCCTATACACTGATTATAAGGACGATTTTGAAATTCCCATCTGCACAGAAAAGGAACAAAGCATTTTCTACCTGTTCTTCTCACATGATTGTTTTTGTCATTTCTTACGGGAGCTATATCTTCATGTACATTAAGCCTAATGCACAAGAAAGCGTGGATTTAAATAAAGGTTAAACACTGCTCAATAGTTCAGTTGGCCCCCTCTTAAACCCCTTCATTTACACTCTGAGAAATAAGCAGGTAAAATAAGCCTTCAGGGACACTACAAGAAAGATGGTTTCTTTCCTATCGAATAAATTCTCTTGTCTGCAAAAAAAAAAAATTACAGAAGTTGAACACATTCATTGATAAATGATAGTCACATCACTTTAATTTCTATGTCCTCTTATTGTGATTAATGCTATTACATACTTTTTTGGCATAATGTTCTCCTGCATTCTACTCTTTTCAATAGGTACTTTCTAGATCTACAATTCCTTTTATTATGCCAATCTTTCTGTTCATAGTTTCAGTTTCTAATTAACCTGCATTTGAAACATTTCAAAATGAAAGTTATATGTCCTATTTGTATCATGACTTTGTAATTTAGGAAAATAAATGCAGGGATCCCGGAATTTCTCCTTATAATTTTACTTAACACTAATAAATAGAATGTTTGATTATTATTAAATAATCTGGATTTATTGTACTGAATTTAACATTTCACAACAGAATATTCATTTAACCTTTATAAATTTTTTATGAATTAAATTCTTTAGCCTTTCCTTTTTAAAGATAATCAACCAAGTTTGAGAGAGAATTAAAGAATGCATTCCAAAACACAAACACAGTAATGTAAAGCCTTCATTTAAATAAATATAATCTGATTCCAGAGCACATGTGCTTAATCATTGCTCCATCCTGCTATTAGATGTAACTTAAGTGACTTTATATGATAAATTTACATTTATCAGTACCATAGTATCTTAGAAATTTTTCAATATTAATAAATATTTAGTTGTACTTGATGTTAACTTATTTAACTTTGGCATGAACAGTTGCTCAAATGCACATGATATCCAAAACAGTCTTATGGAATGAAGTCAATATATTAAATATTCAGAATTCCTTGACACTACTTTGTATATAATTCCCATTCTGTGCTTTGTCTCATTGAATTGGGATATGAAGGAAAGAGAGAGCAAGAGAGAGAGAGAGAAACTGAAACTCCTTGAGACCATTCTGTCATTCATGGCACAGTTTTGTATAAACCAGGGTCTTTGTCATGTTTGAATTTTCTTTTAGTTACCAACTCTTTTCTAATGTCTTGATCTACTGTGGTAATGTTGTATCTGTGATGATCAGTCTCCTATTGAAATATCACTAATAAACTATTTCGTCTTTAAGTAAAGTCATCAATGAACATGCATACATGTTCGGGATAAAAACATCATTCTCTCCTAAAGACAGACGAAATAAGCTGGGAAAGGTGATAACAGTTCTAGGATTCTGCAATATTTATTTTAAATGTTTCAGGTCCTCAGGTGTAGAGTAGCATCAATTATGGATCTTATGTGTAACTCAAAAATGAGCCTACAACTGCAGACCAGTATTTACTTGCCTTCAGAGGGGCAATATTCTCTTGTGATCCATGGCTATATCTATATTTTAGTTGGAACCTGAAGTACACACCTGAAAAAAACTCCATCATGCATAATAGAGTTGAGTTCAGGGCTTTTCTGGGGTGACTGCTTTGTGCTATTATCCTAGAATCCCAAAAAAGTTAGTTCCTAGTTGCAGGAAACAAAAAGTAAAGGTAGTTTTAAAATTGGCTAATATACTTGTAGAATTCACTAATTACTTGCTCCATGACATTTCAGACTCGTAAGCAACCAAAAAGGTAAAAAGTAAGTATTAATATTTTTATTTTAAATATGGACAAATTGAAACTCCAAAATTAACTTGCCCATGATTTCATGGTTTGCAAAGCAGATTTGGATCCACATATTTTAAAAGCCATGAATCCAGATATTAGACAGGTTTGAAGTGGTAAAATTCAACAATAAAGTCTGAAAATAATGTCTTCTATTTGATATTAACCCTTGTTATATATTTTTTCTTCCCGTCATATTACTACACTATATTTGCAACTCAAATTATCTTTTTGCTTATAGTTTCCCTCTAGTAAGAACTATTATTCTAATGAATATATTAAGAATCATATTATTCTCATGTGAAATATTTTTCCTTCTAACAATGTGGTGACCACTGATTTCTCTATAAATCCTGTGCCACACCTTTCAAATTCTCTTAAATCTAGAATCAGTACATTTTTTTCCCACTATTTCTCATAACTCAGCCTCATGAAGCCACCTTTTAGGCTGAATATTCTATTGCCTCAAAGAATTTCTAAATAAAACACCACATTTAACCCTGACTTTGTAATTTATAATTTTGTTAAATTGTTCTCTAATCTTTATTTAATAACTCACTCTTGATTGCTACTTAATTATACTTTGCATGCCATTCAAATCCTGTGTCATTTTAATTGTTGACAAAAATAATATGAGGTGGCTGTAATATTTGGCTAACATGCTGGCAATTGCTATCATTCACTGTAGTGATAGAAATATAGTTAATATGGGGAAATTATTCCCACATATGAAAAAATCATCTTGAGCTCCACACTGGTGATCGACCTTTTAAAAATACTTTCCTTTGTTTATGGTTACTTCAGGTCTAACCTCACCCTTGTGTAATCTTCCTGTAATATTGTTAATCCTAAACTGAACTTAAATTTGATTATGGTTATATTGTGACTAGCTTTCTATCTTTACCAGTAGACTTGAGCTATTGTGATGGTAATTCTAAACTGTGTTTGCTTTGCTTATGGTTATTTCAGGACTGGTCTCATCCTTGCACTGGCCTCATATTTGTTCATCATTGTAATGGTAACTACTCTATTGTCCCTTGTTTGTAGCATGGGGACTTCTGACCCCTATGGCTCAGGGGAAGGCAAATTTGAGACATCCCTGTCTCCTGTCCTTTCACTTTTGTTAATAGTTCTCCTTTCTTTCATGATTGTCCAGGTGTGAACTAGATTGCTGCCTGGGGGGAATCCTTGGCCCTTGGGTTTGGATGTTCACTCTTTCAGTCCAGCAGCTGCAGCAGTCCTATCTCTCAGGACTCTCTCTCAGGACTAGGACTATTTTCACTTGTTTATTTCTTAGAGTATACATAAAAAGAGTTTAAGACAGGTGTAATTGAAGTGATTAATACTTCCACCCCTTTATTTAAATATACTCTTTCCTGTGCAGTAGGTTTAATATATGTAAAAATGAAACTGCCATAAGAGATAGAAATAATATTCATGTGGTAGGAATAGGTAAAAAATGTCTGTTTTCTCTGTTGAGCAGAAGGTAACTTTAGAATTGTTTTTATATTTGCACAAGAGAGTATTACCAGGGTCAGTGTAATCATGCATGTAACAGTAACTAAAATAAAACTTAAAAATTATTTATCCCATGTGTCTGTGCAGGAGACTTTCACTGCAAGAGAATAGTCACATATAAAATGGTCAATAATATTGGCATCACAGAATTCCAACCCCAGGCCCATAAGTCCAGGAGAGATTGTTAACCCCAGTCAACCAACAGCCAAGGACCAGCTGGGTGCACACTTTGCTGCTCATAATAGTTGCATAATGAAGGGGTTTGCAGATGGCCTCATAGCGGTCATAGCACATGGCAGACATTAGGAAAAACTCTGATGCTTTCAAGAATATGAGAAAGAGTAATTGGCTTACAGAAGCATCACAAGAAATTGTTTTATCCATAGGGGCAATGCTGACCAGGAATCTAGAGATGCAAGCTAACGTAAATGAGATTTCTAAGAAAGAGTAATTCTGAAGGAAGAAATACATGGGTGTTTTCAGTTGGGAATCCTCCAGGATGAGCAGATGGTTTATAAACTCTAATTCACTGAACATTCAGCAGGTGTCTCATAAATGTATCCTTTGAGTTCAAATTACCCAATTTATACAAACTTTTATTGTGAAATATTTTTATATACTAAAATGGTAGACATGAAAACAATGACATATTTTGATTTTAGAAAATGTCTTGTTAAAGGAAGATAATAAACTAAAAACCATTTTTAAAAAATCTCTATTTTTGTCTACATGTTCCCTAAATCCATGGATATGCTTTAATCTTTCATTAAGTATACTATAAGATTGCAAGAAATGTAAGAAAAATGAATATTTCTATTGTCTCTTTTTAATCTATTTTTTTTTACGGAAAGTATAGTTGGAATGTGTAAAAGATGTTGGAAAAACAACTTAAATTGGTTTAAAAAAATGAAGGTAAAGAGATTTGCTTTAGAGAAGGATACCTGTAATTGATCGATGTATCTGTAGATGAGAGACACTCTTTGGGAAAGATTACATATATTTTAGAAAACAAGGAAAAGTTATATACTAAACAAAGAATATATCTATTTTACTTTTTGTATATACATATAAACACTTCTCATGGGCTTTTAAAAAAAAGAGCAGATGGCATGTCTATTACTGTTTGATAAGAAAAACAAAACAACTATGTGGCTTGTTCTGATACAAGAAATAAGAGAATTTTTAAAGAAAATATATCTCTTAAGCCAATCACAACTGTGGAAATGAGGAAGAGATGTATGCAAAACTGTTGGCTCTGTTCTGGTGGTGACCTGAATTTGCTGTATGAAGCAGGCCAGGCAGTTTGGAAAAAAAAGTCAATGTGAATCATGCAGAAATCTAACATTTAAAATATGATATTACTGTAGCAGCATTGACAACAGGAATGACTAAAATTAAAGAAAGACGAGAACTTTTCAGAGGTGACATCATTATTATATGTGTTTTCAATGAGATCATTTGCTATATTTGATGTTTGGTCAAAGAGGAGAATTTGGGCTTGGCCCTAGTAGATGGCTCCTGCTGTGGGTCAAAGAAACCAAGAGAACTACTAATATACATCAGATATGAAATGCAAACTGTAAATATTATGGACTTCAAAAAATGGTCAATTTTATCTTAAAGACCATTGTGAAATTCTAAAACTGGGTGAGATCTGAGGTTAAAGATTTAAGCAGATCCAGTAGTGTGCCTGTATTTAGGAAACAACAACAACAAAAAACCCTAAAAGTGGAAAGCCCTCCCACTGAGAACACAAACTTCAATTTATTAAAAGCATACTAGAAACCACTGAAATCAAACTAATGATTTCTAAACCCAGGGACACTTGCGTACCTGCCAGACAAACTGTGTCCAAGGCAGAGGGCCTCCTTAGAAGGAGAGAAAAACCAGCTGAGCTTTTGGCAGTTGCATGAGAGTTACATAGTAATATTGGAGGTGATGAAGATTCTCAAATCTACATTTGATTACTTCCTCAAAATATTTGCAAACCTTTGAAGATGTATTGGATAAAGTATAAAGAGCTATTCTCACCATTTCTGAAAAATTATACTAATGCCTGCATAATCTTAGTACTATGAAAGCATAAATCCCAACAGCCCAATCCCAGGATATTAATTAGAATTTTTGAGAGCAACATATTTGACATAGAAATGTATGTGAGTTAGGTTTGTGGTATATATGATTTTGCATTTTCTCCCCCAACACTTCCAGTCATAGCAATGTACCATTCCTAAATATTTAAAAGGCAAGCCTTGGGAACTGGTTGTGAACTGGTGACTGATCAATAAATCTTATAACACTGGATTTAGAACTCGTGCTTCTCCTCATGTGCCTTCTATCTGTGAATAGTCATGCATTTTAAAAGACCCCTTTCATTTGTGGCAAGTGTGGATGTTCAAGATCTGAAAATGCTCACTACTAGGCACACTGGACTTGTCCAATTCTTTCTTTAGTGTGACGTATTTATTTTCAATTCTGTGGAAAGCTGTCATTTTACACAGCTCCTTGTCAACTCAAGATAATTGGTGTAGTTGGCAGGATATACGGATATAACAGACCAAAGTATGAGCTGAGGTTGGAGAATCCATAGGGGAAATCCTGGGGTGGCCTTCTCCCTATATATTGGGAAGGGCTGCCTAATTGCTTGATTGTTGAGGACCTCCATGTGAGTACTGGGTCACCCCAAAAAATGCTAAAAGGAATAGAATATGTACTCTGAGAACAAAAGTTTATGAAGTTTAACAAATCTAGTGAGTGCATTGCCACAGCTATTGGCTGGCAGTTGTTAAGGGCAATACAGTTAGGTACAGTATTTTGTCTTGATTGAGACATAAAAATCCAAAGATTGAAGTAGGAAAATGATGGAGTGTGGTTCTGGAAAGAAGAATGATATATCTCAGTTCTGCCAAGATGGCTCTCTAAAATCAGCAGCTGAGAGAGCAAAATTTCTACTCTGGGAAACACCTCCAGGAATAGACAAAGAATTTGTAGGCATCGTTATCCCATTAGCCATGTCAGAATTATGTTAGTAGGAAAATATACTACTCTATAGAGGAGACCCAAAGAAGATAAAAAGCTTAACTTTTGAAATAGGTAATTGACATTTAAAAAGAATAAGTATAGTAGTGTAGGAACTGAGGAAAAGTCCCTCAGCTTTCCTTAAATGCAAAGTTGAGAAAAGCCAGTGCTTCCAAACACAAAGGGCACTACTAAAGTCAATTAGACCAGGATTAAATAAAAAAGGTAAGTCCCCTTCACCCACCCCTCAAGGGATGGGAGACATTTTTAAGGAATCAGAAAGTCCCAAGGTGGTGCTGGTCTGTGAGGCATTGGGTTGGATTCACCATGGAACTGGAAGGAAGGTGGGGGGAAAGAGCAGGTGAACTCTGGGGATTTGCAGGTCTGTGGTTAAAACTACAACTTTGGGAATGTTCTTCTGGCAAATATGGCAGAGGAGGGTTACTGGTATGTGGTGTTGGAAGTAGGGGGGCATACAGGACAGGGCACACCTGGGGCAGGCTTCTATGGAATATATGTGTTCAACTTGTCACAGTGTATTATATGAGTGGTTTGAGACCAACACAATAAATAAGAAAATATTAAACTCCAATCCTGGGGAGTCATGTCATGTTCTCAAATAGAAGGGCAAGAATTTCTTGAGAATATAGGCATTGATTAATAAAATAAAACACACCAATATGTCAAGCCCTCAATATTATTGCAAGTAACTATGAATCTTTTTCTTCAAAAATTGAAACTTAGTGTTTACAATAGGTCCCAAGGGGAGGGGAAGGGAAGACTAGAATAGACCGAACATAGGGCAATTTTTTTTTAGGGCATTAGAATTGTTTGGTATGATCTCACAATAATGGATACAGGTCATTTTAAATTTCATCAAAATTTATAAAAGTGTATGGTCCAAAATATAAATCATAATGTAACCCATTGACCATGGTTAATAGCAATGTTTCAATATTTGTACATCAATTGTAACACATAAATGTACCATCCCCATGATGTAAAATATTATTAATAGGGGAGAGGGGAAAGAAGGGAGGGTGGTGGGTATATGGGAATCCCCTATATTCTCTACATGACTTTTCTGTAACCTAAAGCTTCTTTGAAGATAAAATGGAAAAACAAACAAAACAACATGAGGCATTGGGGGAATATATGGAAAAATGTTACTATACATACAAGACAACAGACAGTGATGAAAGACATAATGTCTAAAAAGTTTTTTTTATTATTTAATAAAATGTTTTTAATTTTTTTGGTATTTTATATGTTATTTTTAAAACTATCATTATTATTTCATTTTCTTATTATTCTATTTGGTTATTTCCTTGGCATCACCTTTGGAAAGGTTTTAGATTACAGAAGAGTCACAACTGTGGCAGGGGATGAACATTGGTGTGGGCTTTCCGTGACGGGGGATGCACGGGAAGGGGTTCCTCTGGGGCATGCCTCTAAGGCATATGAATATGTTCAAACATCACTGGGCATTGCCACCGTGGGTGGAGATCCACACAATAACCCAAAGTATATCAAATTCCCATCCTGTGGAGTTCTGCTACATTCTTTAATGGGACAAGAAGAATACCCCAAGTATAGGGGTGGTGCCTAGTGAAGGAGGACAGACCAATGCACCAGGCCCTTGATATTGATCTTTGTACTTATGAAACTTTACTTTTGAAATTGAAACTTAGACTAGTATTATGTGTTGCCTAAGGGTTACCGCTTGAGGGCCTCCTTGATGCTCAAATGTGGCCTCTCTCTAAGCCAAACTCAGCATATAAATGCATTACCTTTCCCATGGGGTGGACATGACTCTCGGAGATGAGACACCCTGGCACTGAAGGATTATTACAAAGCACCAACCAGCAATGCACCTGGAAAAAGACCTTGCCCATAAGGGGAAAACGGTAAATACAAATGCATTCTTATGGCTAAGAGATTTCAAAGTGAGTTGGGAGGTCATTCCTGAGGTTACGCTTACACATGTCTCACCAGGATCTCATTGACTGCCACAGTAAATACTGCCTCAAATAGGGCGGCTCCTGAGGGCTCTATGGACATCCAGACACTATAGACAGGGCACACAGCTCAGGAGTTTGGCATCCTGCCATTTGGCCTTTTCTCAGAATTTATGCTCCCCAGTGTGACAGGGTTAAACTCATTTGTGGTTTCCCTACACATGGTTCTCTTGCCCCTTCTAAATGAACCTACAATTAATACTATACTTGATAGGTGTAAGTCCAATAGACTTAAATCTTTCGTCTGTACATGTGCCAGTTGTGACCTGAATCTAAGCAGAGTTGCAACACCTGCTCTCCAGTTCATTGGACTCACCCAGGACATTAATAAGGTGACGATGATGGACAATGCCCGTTGCAAGGGACAGAGAGAGTCTGCAACTGCAAGCAATATAATACCATCCATCTGCCACACTGGATCTAAGTCCCCTCTCACTTAGAGACAGAGTGGGCGTCACCATCTCCAAATCTTCAGGATTGGGGAATAAACAATGGACTAAATTCTACTTAATATTATTTTACTATAGACTTAATGCTTTTCAAGACATGGAAGAACTTTTATCATTGATGTGGAGGCAGTTCCCCCCAGAGATTCTGAGGTGAAAGAGAGGGAAAAATAGGTGTAACAAGGAGGCATTTTTGGAACATTGTAATAAGGAATATTACAGAATAATTATTGGTTTGCATAGTTTGTCCTGCATGACATTACAAAGACGGATACAGGCCATTATATATTTTGTTATAACTTATAAAATTGCATGAAACAGAGTCTAAATGTGAACTATAATCCACACTTAGTGGCAATGTTCCAAAATGTGTTTGTCAATTGCAACACATGTACCACACTAAGGAAGGATTTTTAATGTAGGAAAATGTGGAAGTGAAGGGAGCGGGATATATGGAAATACCCTATATTTTTTATGTAACATTTTTGAAATCGAAAGTTTCTTTAAAATAAAGAAAGAAAGAAAGAAATGTAAATCTACCCTTGTTAAAGGCCAATATTAATAATAATAATAGTAAAGTGCATCTAACATTCCTCAAAAAAAAAAAAAAAGAAAAAAACTAAATTAAAACAAAGATATTTAAAGCACAGCCTCCTGAATATATATCTATTGCTAACCTCTTACCAACTAATGTCCAACTAAATTTTTCTCCAATTTTTATATAAAAATGTTTCCAAGAACAAACTAGCATATTGTAGGCAACACTAATCCCAGCATAGATCTTAAAAGCTGTAAAAATTAAAGGCTTGGAATGATGCAAAACCTGGAGACAACTACACCAGAAGAGTGGGAATTATGAGTCAAATGAAAGGATTTTATGTTTCCGTTTGTGTACAATTCTTCGTTTGTGTCTATTTGTTCAATGATATTTTTATACCTCCGGAAGATAACACAACAATGAAAATTCTTAAAGGAGTTCTATTCAAACTGCTAAAAAAAGTTAAACACATATATGTGTGTGAGTATGCATATAAGTGTGTAAATGAGTACTCCTGGAGTCCCAAATTAGAAAACCGTGCAGAATGAACTGGTCATATAGAAATCTGAATATAGAAACTATTGGAAGAAGAAAAAGGTTTTTCTAGGTTCCTTGAACTACTTTGCCCCCCAGGGACTTCTAACCTTGACTGAATTCAAGGTTCCCATTAAATCTAGTTGAGAGAACTATGGGGGATGGGGAAGATGCAGTAAGTTTAGGAGATGTAAATTTAGCTTAGAATTCTGTTACTAGGCATGGAAATTAAGAATGATAGGGACAGAAGGAATATTACAGAATAATTCTTGGTTTGCATAGTTTGCCCTGCGATGCCCTGCTTTAGGTTGCCAAAGAGTTTCCTATGCAAAGTAGTAGAAATGGGTTGGCTTTTATATAGGAATTTATTTGGAGGTAAATACTTACAGTTCCAAGGCCATCAAAAGTTCAAACCGGGGCACTTAGACATACTTTCTCACCAAAGTCAACTACAGTTGATTTTGCTGTCTAGGCATGTAGCTGAGCAAGATAGATTCCTATCTCTGCTGAGGTCTCAGCTTTCCCCTCCGGGATCACCTTAACAACCAGGCATAGGACTTGTCTCTTTCTGGGCCTCTTCTATCAGTCTTGACTGCTCTACTTTCTTCCTGGGTTCAGCTGTAAGCTACCTAGCATATAGCGTGAGCTGCTCCACAGGCCCAGCCTCTTGGGGATTTCATGCTTAAGCCATCCTCTAGTCCTCTCTCACATGGCAGGATAAAAAACATCAGCTTCTTTCTCCAATGTCTGCCTGTCTATCTGCGTCTCTGATTTTTATCAGACCCAGGAAGAGGGTATAGACTCAACATGAAGCACATCCCACTGATGTAGGCCAATCAATCAAAAGTCCTAAATCGATCTTATCAAGTAATGTATTCAAAGGAAAAATTATATTTATTTGATCTTTAAGATGATGAAAATTATAAGTGTGTTTAATAAAAATAAGTTAAAAAAGGGATGTGATCTGTCCTAAAGTGAAATGACTAGTTTTGAACAGTATGAGGGATGAAATATGAGACTTAAATGGATATGGAGAAAAGGAAAAGGCTTGTAAAAGTAAATTTCATTGTTGCTGAAAGTAATTTAATAAGCTTATATAAAGGTGAATTTTGCTTTAAGTTGAAGTAACTATACAGATATAAATGGTTATAAGAAGTTATAAAAAGTTATATGCTATAAGAAGTTTGTAAAAGCATTATTCTAAACTGACAGATTTCAATGTACATGGGAAGACATTTTTAAGTAGAAATCTATGAATTAATATTAATAAGAAAGAATTAGTTCATGGTGGAGGAACCTGTCAAAGGCCCCTTCTAATCTGTTAGGATCAAATGCTAACCAGAATTTGTTTGCTGAATAATGAACTGATGCAAAACTAAATTTTGATTTTCTCTGTTAAAATATAAAATAAAATTAACTCCAGTATTAACTGCCTATTTCAAACAGTTTTTCTTGCAGAGATCCATGTTGCATTTACCACCTGAACTTTTGTTTTGTTTTGTTTTTAAAGAATCACCCTCATTTTTGAAGGTAAATATACTCTTAGGGTATAAATATTAAAGTTCCAATAGACATGTGAGCTTATAAAGGTGGTGGGAGCAGGAAGATAACCTTGACTCCATGGGGAAATCTTAGGTTTTTGTAAAATAATTGAGAAAATAATATTTATTTTCCTGTACTGCTGAGGTTTCTTAGCTGTGTGTCTTACAGCAAAAAGTGTAGAAACTATTCATTTTAATCTGAAGTAAAATACTTTCAAGAACCATAAAAACTATACTTAGTTTCATTTAATATATTCTAAGTTACATGAGAAATGTTTGGGAAGTGTTGAACAATTGAAGGAATTTTTCATCCTCTGTTGGTTAAATCTGATCTATTTCTTATTTCTAAATCTTAAGATGCTTTAGGCTTTGCATATAACTTAATATTTCCTCAGAATTTTTAAGTACCTATATGACACCTGGAATTCAGAGCTAAAGCTAGCCAGCTCTAAAGGTTCTGAAGAAGCAGCCCTATGGCTACACAAAAAGATTGGCCATAGAGGACTTGCCCTTGGTTGGTGATGGGCTAAGGCACTAGGTACCTCAATAAATATTCTACCCTGGTTCATATTATACAAGACTGTGAGGCCTGTTCAGGGCTCTGACTTTGTTCAGTGCCTTACAGCTATGGGCATGTCCACAAAGTCAAAATATCCTTATAGGGCTGGCAAATAGATTACATGAGACTCTTACCTATCAGTGCTGGTAAACACTACACACTAACCTGAGTGGGTATAGCAACCAAGGAATGTATTTTATCAGGAATAATGTACAACAATGGATTAAAAAACAAGACATGGACTGATGTTTTCTCCTGTCCTATAACCCCACTGTGGGAGAACTCATAGAAAAAAGAATGGCTTGCACAAAAAAACACATTGTGGGGCTGGACCTCAGTGTTAACAGACTCTCCCATGTATTTAAACCGGGCTCCATAGACATAGTGTCTCTGCATTTGAGATATTGGTTTGACCAGTTAGTACGGCTACTGAAACAATAAAGGTAGCTGATACATTACTTGGCCAGCCCCCTGAAACAGATGGAAACACAATGTTGCTGAAAACACCTGTGGCTCTACTGGCCAAGGATGGCTCAGTCTCCTTAGCCCAATAGTGGACACTTCCTCTGGACTAGCTTTGTACCAGAGTGCCAGACACTGGTGCCAACTATCCTGTTCTCCCCAGGCACAACAGTACTACAGTGTCAACTGCACAAAAGACATACCAAAAGGGCAATAATGGCCAGAGGTATATGTGTAGAACCTAAAGAAGCACAACTAGCATTATGGCCTGCTCCTATGGAGCATCAGTATGTAGGTTTTTGTAGGCTTGGAACCCACCAACTGTCAGCAAAGTCTTAGGGCCTATGGGAGAAAGTTCCACTGTTATTTCACTCACCAGAGAAGACCTCCTCCTTCAGGTACCTACTAAGCATTTGTGCTTACACCCTTAGGTTTCTTTACCTGATTCCTGGGGTTTCATGTAATGACGTCCTTGACTGGGCCACCACTGTGGCAACAACCCACAAATAAACAGACTGTTGGGTGTGTGGATTAGTGCCAGCATCCAGCAACAACAGTCTCCCCAGGAATATCCTTCCCTTTTCTTTGATGAATTAGAGTAATTGGCTAAAGACTGCAAATAAGACCTGCTCTGCTAAGTGACAAATCCCAGAGCCCATGAACTCCTAAAAGTACTAGGAGTAATTTGCTTGCCTTGTTGTTTATCTTGTACCTGTGGCCTTATATCACACTATCATCATTTATAAATCCCTTGTTCCACACTCAGGGCTTCATGAGGAAGAGTTGGTGGTAAGATAGTAAGAGTGTGGGAAACAGTGAATTGTGGCATATGTGACTTTAAAGCTTCTTTGAAAAAATAAAATAAAATAAAATAAAAAGTCAAGCCTCAGGAACTGGTTGTGAACTGGTGACTGATCAATAAATCTTTTAACACTGCATTCTTTAGAAGTACTGCTGCCTCTTAAGTGCCTTTCCCATCTGTACATGGACATGCATTATATATGCTAACTAGGAAACCCCTCTCTGGCTCACCCTCTCAGAATTTTCATCCAGCAAGTGATGGACAACTACAGCAGTATAAGAAACCAAAAAAGTTAAAGCCACCTGGAGTAAGCTTACCTGCTTTAAGTAATACACTAGAGTACTCAGGAGAGGGAGAAAGTCTATTTTATAAGGAGGAGAGGGCATATTTGTATTTTTATAATAAGGAATTCTAACTCCACTAGCAAGAACAAGCTCAGGACAATACACAGGTTCAGAAAAGACAGGAAAGATCCTGCACTTCACATATACATTAGGCTGATCTTCTTGACATGAGGACTAAACTCTGAAGAAGAGCACTGGACAATCAAGAGCCAATTGCAAAGACTGTGAAAGGAGTTTTAAGTTGATTTATTTGGTTATTTTAGCTCTTGGCATGCAAGGAAATCTGTCATAACATGAACTGGTTACAAACTCAAGAGAAATACAGCTCAGGGATCAAATACCATATTAAAATTTTAAATATAGAAATATACATTGTACAACAAAAATTACAAGATAATCCATCTTACAAGAAATGATGGCCTGTTGAAAAGAAATGCAGAAAGAGATAAAATAGTTGAGATTAAAAACACATTAAAGGCACATAACAGGAGTTTGATTTGCTTGAAAACAGAATTAGTGATTTCAAAGACAGAATGTCTGAACTGGAAAAGACAGGAGAACAGAAACAAAAAAGAATGGTAAAAATGAAACAAGATCACAGGGAATTGAATGACAATGCAAAATGCACAAATATTTGCATTTCCAGTGTCCCAGAAGGAGAAGAGAATAAAAAAGGGGCAGCAAGAATATTTGAGGAAATAATTACTGAAAACTTCTCAACCATTATGAAAGACATAAATATCAATATCCAAGAAGGACAATGCAACCCAAACGGAATAAATCTGAATAGACCTACTCCATGACATCTACTATTCAGAATGACAAATATCAGAGATAAAGAAAGGATTCTGAAAGCAGTAAGAGAAAAGCAGAGCATCACATAAAAGGGAACCTCAATAAGATTAAGTGCTGACCTCTCATCAGAAACCAAGGAGGTGAGAAGAAAGTGGTATGATGTATTTAAGGTACAGAAAGAGAATAACTGCAAAACGAGAATTTGGTATCCTTCAAAACTGTAGTTCAAGATTGAGGATATATGCTGTCTAAAAAAGATTCACCTAGGATGTTAGTACACAACCAATTTGAAAGTGAAAGGTTGGAAAAGATATTCCACACAAAGAACAATGAAAAAAAACTAAAGTAGCTATACTAATATCAGAAAAAATAGACGTTAAATGCAAAACTCCTATGAGGGATGAGGAAGGTCATGATATATTAATAAAAGGGGTAATTCACCAAGAAGACCTAACTATAACAAAAATGTTTATGCACCTAACCTGGGTGCCCAAGATAGATGAGGCACACGTTGGCAAAAGTGAAGGGAGAAATGGTTATCACTACAATTATAGTTGGATACTTCAATACATCATTTCAGTATTGGATAGAAAATCTGGACAGAGAATAAATAATGAAACAAAGTTTGCATAATATGATATATGAACTAGACTTAACAGAAATTTATAAAGCATTATATCCCAAAAGAGCAGGATATACATTTTTTCAACTGCTCATCATTCCTTTTCCAGGATAGACTATATGTTGGTTTATAACACAGGTTTCAGTAAATTTTAAAAGATTGAAATTATATAGAACAATTTCTCTTATGATAACAGAATTATGGATGGAAAAAGGGAAAATTCATTAAAATATGAAGATTAAACAACACATTTTTAAATAACCAGTGGGTCAAAGAAGAAATTGCAAGAGAATTCAGTAAATATATTGAGACAAATGAAAATGAGAACACAACATGTCAAACCTATGGGATATCACAAAGGCTGTGCTGAGAGGGAAATTTATAGTTCTAGATGCTTGGAGCTTAAATTGAACAACTTACTTCACACTCAGAGGAACAAGAAAAAGAACAGCAAACTAATCCCAAACCAAGCAGAAGAAATCGTAATGATCAAAGTAGAAATAAATGAAATTAAGAAAATAAAAAACAATAGAGAGAATCAACAAAACCAAATGTTGGTTCTTTTAGAAGATCATCAAAACTGATAAACACTTAGGCAGACTGACAAAGAAAAAAAAGAGAACAGGCAAATAAATAAATTCAGGAAAGAGAAGAGAGACATTAACACTGAACTCACAGAGATAAGAGAAGTCATAAGAGGATACTGTGAACAATACTCCCAAAAAACTAGACAATGTAGATGAGATGGACCAATTCCTAGAAATACACAAATAACCTAGATTGACCATAGTGAAAATATTAGACCTCAACAAATCAATAACAAGTGAAGAGATAGAAATTGTTATCATAAACCTCCCAAAGATGAATCTGAAGAACAGGTGGCTTCACAGGTGAATTCTATCAATCATTCAAAGTTGATCTAATACCAATCTTGCTCAAGCTCTTTGAAAATTAAACAAGAAAGAATGCTACAAAACTCATTCTATAAAGCCAACATCACCCTAATATCCAAAACCAGATAAAGATACTATGAAAAAAGAAAATTACAGATCAATATAATTAATGTATATAAATGCAAAAATCTTCAAGAAAATACTTGCAACCAGAACCGAAAAGCACATTGAAAGAATTGTACACCATGATCAAATAAGTTTTATCTCAGGTATACAAGAGTGATTCAACACAAGAAAATCAATTAGTGTAAAAAAACACATTGATAAATTCAGGATAAAAAATTAAAAGATCCTCTTGATTGATGCAAAAAAAAAGCATTTGACAAAATACAGCATTGTTTCTTGATAAAAACACACTTAAAGATAGGAAAGGAAGGAAGTTTTCTCAAAATGGTAAAATGCATATATGAAAACTTTACAGTTAGCATTGTACTCAATAGTGAAATAGTGAAAGCTTTCCCGCTGAGATCAGGAACAAGACAAGGATGTCCATTGTCATCACTGTTATTCAATATTGTGCTAGAAGTTCTGGCTAGCGCAATTATGCTAAATAAAGAAATAAATGGCATCTAAATAAGAAGGAAAGTAGTATAACTTTCGCTATTCACTGATGATATAAATCTGTATCTAGATAATACTGAAAAATCTGTAACAATGCTTTTAGAAATAATAGACGAGTTCAGCAATGTGGCAGCATACAAGAATAATATGCAAAAATCAATAGTGATTCAAGACAACCAGCAAGATGGCATCAGAGTAAAGAGCTCTTAGAATCAGCTCCTGCTGATGGGCAGTTAGTAACCATGCAGATCTATCCAGAACACTTGTTTGGGGGTTCCAGGAAACCAGAAGTGCATCCCGCAATATCCGTGAAAGAATGTAAAGAGGAGACTGCCCATCTGCAGAGAAGATTTGTAAGTAGAGCTCTCCATGCCAAGGAGGCTGGTGCCCATCCTCCACTGGAGGCACAATCTGCCACAGGTGCTGTGTTCTGTGGCTGGAATTGAAAGCTCCACTTCCCAAAATGGGTGAAGGAGAGACGATTGGGCACCAACTTCAGCTGCTGAAATTTGGTGGGCTAAAGTATGATCCTAAGAACAGCTAAAGTTTGAAACTTTCCAAGTCAGAAGGAGGCCTGGAGTTTCCATTTTGATTCCACACCCAGCATGAGAGGAAACCGGGCTGACTGAAAATCACAGTGACTGTAGAGACCGGTTTCTTTTACTCAGATTGGCCTGCAGCCCTAGCCTAGGCTTCAGCCCAACCTCTACCAAGGAGGAAGCTTACAGGTCCTGCACCAGCCTATCAATTCAGGTAAGTGCAGGTACATTTAGCTGTCACAGAATGAATAATCAGAAGTCTGTGACAACTGTGGTTATCTTGGACCTGCATTGCATATATTGCTGCCAATACCTGCAGTTCCATCTCTGCCCCAGGCAGGGGAAAAAGGGATGTGAAGCTTCAACAGTTTTCTCTCTGGACAACTACAGTCTAAGCATGCAGGAGTTGGATTATTTCACAAAGCTGTGTTTCTGTCCCTACCCCTGGAAAAGGAGAAAGTTGAGAGAAGCTTCACTGGTCCTTGGGGCAATGAGGGTAGCTTGACCCTCCACAGCTTATAGTATCAACTACATTCTTGGCTTCTACTACACCACCAGCAAGGGAGAAAGGGCAGGAAGCTCTAAACTAAAGAGAAAAACTGCACCCAGAATAAATACTCTAGTAAACCAGATGCCAAGACACCAACAAAAAATTACAATCCACACCAAGAAACAGGAAGATATGGCCCAGTTAAGGGAGCAAGATAAACTTCCAGATGACATAAAGGAGTTGAGAAAACTAATCATAGATGTTCAAACAAATATCCTTAATAAATTCAATGAGATAGCTAAAGAAATTAAGGATATTAAGAAGACACTAGATGAGCACAAAGAAGAATTTGAAAGTATTCATAGAAAAATAGCAGCTCTTATGGGAGTGAAAGGTGCAATAAATGAAATTAAAAATACACTGGAATCATATAATAACAAATTTGAAAAGGCAGAAGAAAGGATTGGTGGGCTTGAAGAAATGGCCTCTGAAAGTGAACATACAAAAGAACAGATGAAGAAAGGTTTGGAAAAACTTGAACAAGGTCTCAGGAACCAAAGGACAGCAAGAAACATGCAAATATACATCATAGGTGTCCCAGAAGGAGAAGAGAAGGAAAAGGGGCAGAAGGAATATTTGAAGAAATAATAGTAGAAAATTTCCCAACCCTATTGAAGGCCATGTCCAAAAAGCACAATGTATTCCCACCTGAAAAAAATCTGAATAGACCAACTTCGAGACATATACTAATCAGGATGTGAAATGCCAAAGTCAAAGAAAGAATTTTAAGAGCAGCAGGAGAAAAGCAATGTATAATGTATAAGAGATACCCAATAAGAATAAGGACTGATTTCTCACCAGAAACCATGGAGGCAAGAAGACAGTTTTATGATATATTTAAGATACTGCAAAGGAAAAACTTCCAGCCAAGAATATTATATTAGGCAAGAATGTCTTTCAAAAATGAGGGTGAGTTTAGAATATTCACAGATAAACAGAAACTGAGAGAGTTTGTAACCAAGAGACCTGCTTTGGAGGAAATACTAAAGGGTGTACTACAGCCTGAAAAGAAAAGACAGGAGAGAGAGGCATGAATGAGAGTCTAGAAATGAAGATTATATCAATAAAAGTAACTAAAAGTGACAAAGGAGTGGTGAAAATAAAATATAACAGATAAAACTCAAATATTCAAGAATAAATTAACCAACAATGAAAAGAACATATTCAGAAAACTACAACTCATTGTTTTAAAAAATGTTAAAAAAAGGCCTAAATAATTGGAAGAATATTCCATACTCATGGATTGAAAGACTAAATATCATTAACATGTCAGTTCTACTCAAATTGATATACAGATGCAATGCAATCCTGATAAAAATTCCACCAGCATTTTTTAAATAAATTGAAAACATGATTATCAAATTTATTTGGAAGGGTAGGTCCTGAATAGCCAGAAACATAGTAAAAAGGAAAAGCGAATTTGGAAGTCTCTCATTTCCAAACTTTAAGTCATATTAACTAGCTACAGTGATAAAAAACAGCATGGCAGTGGCATACACACAGACACATAGACCAATGGAACCGAATTGATCATTCAAAAACAGACCCTCACATCTATGGTCCAGTGATTTTTGACTAGCCTGTCAAACCCACCCAGCTCGGACAGAACAGTATATTCAACAAATGATGCTGAGAAAATTGGATATCCATAGCAATAGAGGGAAAGAGAACCCCTATCTCACACCGTATACAAAAATTAGCTCAAAATGAATAAAAAAACCTAAATATAAAAGCAAGAACCATAAATCTTCTAGAAGAAAATGAAGGAAAATATCTTCAAGACCTGGAGGTAGATGGTGGATTACTAAGGGAGTTAAGAGGAGGTCTGAGATGGACTACTGATGTTTAATGAATGTAGAAGTTTTAATTAGCTTTACTGTAAAAGTGTGGAAATGTACAGACTTGATGGTAACACATTACAGTGAGTAAAACCTGATTTATGAATGGGGATATGCTGAAAATGGTATTCTAGGGATGTAAATGCCAATTGACAGAAAGCTAGAGAATAATTTAGGGAATGAATAGCACAGTAAACCCAGAGGTGGATGAGAAGAGTGGTTGATGGTACAGATACAATAGTGTCCTTTGTGAGCTAGAGCTGATGTACATCAATATTGCAGGGTGGTGGAAGTGTGAAGAAGCATGGGATAAATTCAAATGGAGTGACCTATGGAGTGTGGTTAACAGTAATAAGGTAACATTCTTGCATCTGTGCCAAAGATGTATTGTGTTGATAATGGGAGAGTATGGAAAATGTGTCACAAATGTATGTTGTGGAACTGGTAATAATCAGATGATATTATCTCATAATCTGTAACAAATGCTCCGTCACGGTGTGATGTATTGATAGAGGGGTGTTGTTTGGGAATTCTGTACATGTGTATGATCTTTTTGTAAGTTTACAACTTCTGTCATAAAAATACATTTAGAAAATAATAATAGGCTCGGTTGGGGGAAAGATACACCAAATGTAAGCTAACAACTATAATTAGTAAGATTTTGACAATATTCTTTCATAATTTGTAACAAATATCTCATGACAATGCTAGGTGTTGGTGGAGGCTTGATGTATGGGACCACTGTATATTATGTATGTTTGCTTTGTAAGTTCACAACTTTTACTATACACTTATTATTTATGTATGTTCATGTATAAATGATATAAAAATTATAATAATAATAGGGTGGATTGGTGGAAAATACTTTGGTTAGTAGTAATATTTTGTGGATGCTTTTTAATCATTAGTTAAAAATGTTTAACAACAATGCAAGGTATTCGTGGTAGGGTGATGTATGAGAGCCCTGTATGATGTTGTGTATGTTGTTTTGTAAGTTCACAATGATTACTATACACTTATTGTTTACATATGTTCATGTGTGAGTGATATACTTCAATAAATTTGAAAAAAAATCAATAGTGTTTCTATATACTTCTGATGAGCAATCGGAGGAGGAAATCAGAAAAAAAAATTCTGTTTAAAATAGCAACTAAAACAATCAAACATTTAGGAATAAACAGAACCAAGAACAAAAGAACCTATATTCAGAAAACTCCATAACATTTCTAAAATTAACCAAAGAAGACTTAAATAAATGGAAGGGTATTCCACGTTCATAGATTGGAAGACTAAATATTGTGAAGATGTCCATTCTATCTAAACTGATTTACAGATTCAGTGCATCCCCAATAAAAATCTCAACAGCCTTTTCTGCATAAATGAAAAAGCCAATTATCAAATTTATTTAGAAGGGTAGTGGACCCCTTTAATAGCCAAAAATATCTTAAAAATGAAGAATGAAGTTGGAGGACTCTCAATTCCTGACTTTATAGTATATTACTCAGCTACAGTGGTAAAAACAGCATGGGAGTGTTTTTAAGAAAGGCAGATTGACCAATGGAACCAAATCAAGGACTCAGAAACAGAACCTCATATCTAAGTTCAAGTGATTTTTTACAAGGCTGTCATGTCCTCCCAGCTGGGCCAGACCAGTCTATTCAACAATTGGTACTGGGATAACTGGATATCCATAACCAGTGAAAGAAAGGGGACCCTTATCTCACACCCTATACAAAAATTAACTCAAAATGGATCAAGGAACTAAATATAAAAGTGAGAACCATAAAACTCCTAGAAGAAATTGTAGGAAAACATTTTCAAGATCTTGTGGTTAGTGGTAGTTTCTTAAACCTTACTTCCAAAGCACAAGCAACAAAAGAAATAAAAATGGGACCATTTCAATATTAAACACTTTTGCACCCAAAAGGACTTTGTCAAAAGGGCAAAAATGCAGCTGACTCAATGGGAGAAAATATTTGGAAATCACATATCTGATAAGAGTTTAATATCCATGATATATTAGGAGATACTTCAACTCAATGATAGAAAGACAAAACTACCCATTTAAAAATGGGCAAAAGATTTGAATAGACTATTGTCCAAATAAGAAATACAAATGGTAAAAACAAACAAACAAACAAACAAACAAACAAAAACATATGAAGAGATGTTCAACATCACTAGCAATGCGGGAAATGCAAATCAATACTACAATGAGGTATTATTTCACACCTATTAGAATGGTCTTTATTAAAAAGTCAGAAAACTGTAAGTGTTGGAGACAATGTGGAAAGGTAGGAATGTTTATTCATTCTTGATGGGAATTGTAGAATGGTACAGCCATTTTAGATGGCTGTTTGGCAGTTCCTAAGGAAGTTGAATATAGACTTGCCATGTGACCCAGCCATGCCATTACTAGGTATATACCCATAAGAACTGAAAAGCAGTGACAGGAACAGATATCTGAACACTGATGTTCATAGCAGCATTATACACAATTGCCAAAAGATGGAAACAGCCCAGTTGTTCATTAACCAGTGAATGGATAAACAAGTGTGGTATATATGCATGATGGTATATAATGCAGCTGTAAGAAAAATGAAGTAGTGAAGTATATGAAAATATGGATGAACCTGGTGGACATTAAGTTGAATGAAGAAGTCAAACACAAAAGGACAAATATTCTATGATTATGGTATTGTAAAATAAATATATTGTGTAAACTCATGGAGTTAGTAATTAGACTATAGGTCATCAAAAAATAAAATTAGGGTAGCAATTGGAAACTGAGAATAAATCTGTGCAGAATTGGTAAAATATTTGTAAATCTTTGGAAATGAATAGAAATGGTAAAAGCACATCAAAGTGTTTGTAACTAGCAGAACTTTTATATGGATCTGACAGTGATTGAAAGGGAAAGTCTAAGGTCATGTATATTTCTAGAAGGAAAGCAAAAAATGTAATATGGGACTCTGTAACATAGTGAAACCTCATGTGAAGTATGAATATGGGAAAATTGCATATATAATAATGTTTTTACAAACTATAAATACAAATAAACTAGAAAGACAGAAAGAAAATAGCAGCTATGTATGACAGGAGAAGCATAGAGAGATTGAGAGGTGATGAGGTTTTGTTTGTCTGGTTTTTTGTTTGTTTGTTTATTATAATTTCAATTGGAATAATGAAAATGCTCTAATAATGACTGAAGTGATGAATGCACAACTATGTTATTATACCAAATACCAATGATTGCACATTTTGGATGGATTTATGCTTTATTTATATGTATCAATAAAATACAAAAAAAGAAAAAGAAAAGAAAAAGTATATAAAAAAACAGGTGAACTAAATTGTATATTTGTAGTTGGCTAAAATGATTAATTTTGCATTATATATATATAACCAGAATTGAACTATTCAACACAAAGAGTGAACCCTAATATAAACTGTGTGCTATGGCTAACAATATAATTATAATAGCAATGTTTCATCAATTTTAACAAAGTTACCACACTAATGCAAAAAAGTGGGGGCATGGATATGGGAACTCTGTACTTCCTACATAATTTTTCTTATTAGAAATGGAATACTCAAAGAAATAATGGTGGAGGTCTTCCAAAATATAGCAAAATATATGAATATACTTGTCCAAGAAGCCCAATCCACTGCAAATATGATAAACTCAAAAAGAAATACCCTAAGTCACATAGTCAAATTGCTGAATGTAAATGAAAAGAGTTCTGAAAATTTCAAAAAAGCAACATGTTATGTACAAGGGAGTCTCAATAATATTGTGTTGATTTCTCATCAGAATACATGGAAGCAAGAAGGAAATGGGATGAAATATTTAAAGTACTGAATGAAAACAATTATGGAACAAGAATTTTATATCAGAAGAGATAGTATTTCAAAATGAGGGAGAGATAAGATATTCCAGGGGAAAAAACTTTGGGGGATATTAACCACTACAAACAATGCTAAAGGGAGTGCTTCCAAATGAATAGTGAGGCGACTAGACAGTGGATGCTAGAAACAGAAATAAATAAAGACTTTAGGTAAAGGTAACCATATGGGTAACTATAAATGCAGTACCATTGCACTGTATTTTTTCGTATGTATACCCACTTCTTATTTCCTATGGGTTTAAAAATGCAAATCTTTAAAAAGGAATGATAAATCTATGAAATGGGAAATACAATGTATAGACAGAATTTGTAACAAGTGCAACAAAAAGGTAGGCAGTAAAATGTGAATAGGAAGAGTGAATTCTATTAAAGTTATATGGGTATCAACCCAAATGTGATTGTTATAGATTTAGGATGTTTAATTTTAACCCTATGGTAACTGCAAAGAAAATATAAGAAAATGTATGCTGAAAAAATGAGAAGGGACTGAAAATGGTACTACACACACAAAAAAATGAATAAATATGAAAGTAGACATTAACAGAAGAATTGAGGGTGAAAACAGGTATGAGATTTACGAAGAGCATGCAGCAAAATGGCAGAATGAAGACCTGCATTTTTGGTACTAACTTCAAATGTAAATGGGTGAAGCACTCTAGTCAAAGCAGAAAGATTAACAGAATGGATAAAAAAGAAACAACAGCCATATGATGCTCACAAAAGACTAACCTTAAATTTAAAGACACAAATAGACCGAAAGTGAAAGCATGGATAAAAAATAAACTATGCAAAGAGTAACCAAAAGTGATTTGGAGCAGCCATACTAATGTGAGATAAAATAGACTTTATGACAAGAACTGCAATAAGGGAAAAAAAGGTAATGAAAAGAAAAAAATAAATACTGCCAAAAGAATTCTTATCAATTGTAGATATATATGGAACTAATGGCAAGCCATAAAATATACGAAGAACCTATTGACAACTTTGTAGGTAGAAGAAGGTGATCCTACATTAATAGTAAGAGACTTATATACACCGCGTTCAATAATGGAAAGAACATCTAGACAGAAGATCAATAAGGAAATAGAAAACTTGGAAGAAACTATAAACTAATTCGATGTAACACTTCCCTCAATAGCAGCAGAATACCTATTCTTGCCTAATGCACATGGATCACTCTCCAGAATAGACCATATGTTATATAATAAAATGTCTCAATAAATTAAAAAATATTGAAATCATACAATGTATTTTCTCAGATGACAATGGAATGTGAGTAGAAATCTATAACAGAAGGAGAAATGGAAAATTCACAAATATTTGTAAGTTTAAAAATGCACTCTTAAAGACCAAGGATCACTGGCAACCAGACCCAGAGTGCCTCAGTCTTCCATGAGAAACTATCACTGACAATGCATTGATTTTGGACTTATCCTACCCTCAAAACTGTGAGCCAATAAATTATCGTTGTTTAAACCAAACCATTGCAAGTTATTTGCTTTGTGAAACAGGAAACTAAAACAGATTTTGGGACAGATTTTGCTGCTATTGCAAGTGCCAAAAATGTGGAAAGAGCTTTGGAATTGGGTAATAGGTAGAAGCTGGAAGAATTGTGACCTGCTGGATAGAAAAATCTTAGATTCCTTTGAAGAGACTGTTGATAGAAATATGGATGGTAAAGGAACATTCCATGAGGTCTTAGAAGGGAATGATGAATGTGCTTTTGGAAACTAAAAGAAAAAAAGATCGTTGCTTGAGTGGCAGAAAACTTGGTGAAATTGAATTATAATGGTCGATGGAAGCATTAATGTTTAAATGTACGTTTTTTTTTTTTAGCTGAAAAGATTTCCAACTAAGTATGGAAGGTGCAGCCTGGTTTCTCCTTGTTACACAAGCAAAATGATAGTTGAATGGGAAAAACTGAAAACTGAACTACTGGGCACAAAGAAACCAGAATTTGATGGTTTGGAAAATTCTGAGCCTATTCAGATAGTGTGCTCTGAGACTAGGGCTTGTACTGGCTCTATCTGAGAATACTAGAACTAAAGACAGTGAGCTCCTGGCCAATAGAGCTACATATGAGGGGTTAATTGAACTTGGATACAGTCACCTATTTTAGTGGAAGTCATGATTGGAAATGCAGGTATGCAGGGAGGATCCTTGGAAGTCCTTCTGTCTGATGGTTTGGATATCTGTGAGCTGTACACAAAGCCCACAAGGTTTTTTGCAAAATGTGTATGAGTAGAATGACTCTCTGCCTGTACTGAAAGGTATAGAGTAAAGACAAATTGGGAATGACCTTAAAGGCAAACCATGAAAGCTGAGGCCTAGACCAAAGTGATGCCCTTGTGCCAAGAGAGCTGTGGAAAAGGTCAGTTTGCCTTGGGTTTGGAGGGGCAGGCCATATGCCCCAGCACATGGAGGAAATTACCTTCACTTTGCTGTTCAGGGAGAGTAATGCCATCCTAGCACTCAGAGACAATGGGGCCTGGGGCAAGGTGTTTGTGGAGAGCCTGCTCAAGGATTGGAAGAGTAAATATGTTCATGATGTCAGTTATGCTCAAAGCCATTTACAGATTCAGTGCAATCCAATTCAACTTTCCAACAGCCTTATTTGTAGAAATGGAAAAGGCAATCATGAAATTTACATGGAAGGTTAAGGCACCCCAAATAGTCAAAAACATCTTTAATGAGAACAGAGTTTCCCGGTTTAAAACTTATTACAAACCTACAGTGGTCAAAGTAACAAAGTTCTAGCACAAGGACAGACTTATAAAAAAATGTAATCAAGATGAGAGCTCAGAAATGGGCCCTCACATCTACAGGCAACTAAATTTTGTCAAGGGTGCCAGGTCCACTCAATTTGGAAAGGATATTCTCTTCTATGTATTGTTCTAGGAAAACTGAATATCCTTATGAAAAGAATGAAAGGGGACTCTGCCCGCACACCATATAGGAAAAGCAACTGAAGTTGGATGAAAGACCTAAATATAAGAATCAGGAATATAAAGTTCCTAGAAGAAAAAGTAAGGAAGCACCTTCAGGACCTTGTGCTAGGCAATGCTTTCTTAACTTTATACCAAAAGTATGAGCAAAAGAAGAAAAAATAAATAAATAGGACTTCATCAAAATTAAAAATGTTTGTGCATCCAAGGACTTCATCATGAAAGTGAACAATATACAGAATGGCAGAAAATACTTGGAAAACACATATGCAATATGGGTTTAATATACAAAATTTCTAAATAAATTCTGCAAATCAGCAACAAAAGAGCAATGGCTAAGTAAAAAAGGAGAAATATCCTTGAATAGACTTTTACCCAAAGAAGATATACAAGTAGTTAAAATGTACATGAAAAGATGTTCAACATCATTAGGTATTAGGGAAATGTAATTCAAAACCACAATATGATAGTTTTTCATACCCAGTGGAATGGCTACTATTAACAAAATGAAAAATCACAAGTTTTGGAGAGGATGTGGATAACAGGAAAATTGTTTGTTTTTGGGAGTGTAAAATATGACAGTCACTGGAAAACAGTTTAGCAGTCCCTCAGAAAGTTAATTATAGCATTACCTTATGACTTGCAACAAAATGTGGTATGTACATATAATGGAATATTATTCATAAGTTAAAATAATGAAATCTGATACATGCGACAGCATGGATTAACTTGAAGACCTCATGTTGTGTGAAATAAGCCTGACATAGTAGGACAAATGTTTTATGATCTCACTGATATGAAAAACTAGAATAAGCAAATTCATAAAGTCAGAAATTAGATTACCAGATACTAGAGTCCTGGGTGGGAGGAGGAATGGGTAATAAATGTTTAATTAGTTCATGTAATGCAAATTTTTGGTAGCTGATGTTGGTGATGATAGCATTATATTGTGAATATAATTATCACTACCCAATTATATATTTTAACATTGTTAAAGGAGGAAATTTTGGGTGGTTACTAGTATAAAAATTAAAAACTATTATATGAACACTAATATAAACTATGAACTATAGGTAATAGTGCAATTATAATAATATCATCTCATTATTTATAACAAAAGGACTACACTAATGTAAAATGTTAACAAATGTTAATAATGGGTGTGGGTGTATGGCAACTCTGTTTTTTGCATGATTTTTCTGTAAACATATAATTCCATAATTTAAAAAAAGCCTGATATTCAAAGCAAAGTATAGGCATGCAAATATATAGGGCTACAAGTCCAATAAATGTCAATAGAAGTAAGCCACAGGAGATTCAGACATTTTAGTTAGCAGATAATAACAATAAACTCCTTTTATTGATATATTCAGGAAAATAGAAAAAAATGAGAAAATTGATTAAAATATGAAGACTGCAGCAGATATTTGGAATCTATATAAAGATTCAAAATATACATACAAAATATACATAAGAGAATTAAACAATATAAAACCTAAATTTAAGAACAAATTCAATTATTTTATTTTAATTTATTTTAATTAATTAATTTAGTTTTAAAATTTTATTTTATTTTAACCCCACATTTAGGAAATGGTGAAGTACATTATGGTAGAATAGTTTATTATAACAAAAAAGAAATCAATAATACAAAATTTTATATTTAGATGAAAATATGTTTTACCTAGTATTAATTAGTTAAGTGAAATAATTATGACATAATTTTGTAAAAAACGCATTTAGATGCATAAAAATGGAAATGTTAGGAAGATTATTTTTAAAAAGGTATTTTTGAAAGAATGGGCTTGTAAAGTAGAAGATAAGCAAATAATAAACATCCAATATGGGACATAGAAAAAGGAAAGTTGGAAAAACTGGGGAAAAAGAAGACAGTGTAAGAGATGTGTGGCAGGTGTTTCAATTTTCATTGTATCTTCATAATATTCTATCCACTGACTAAGCTTACCCAAAATGCATACTTAATATATTTTTTATTAACACAAAATAATAAGAAATTTTTATATATTTTTGGCCCATTCTGCTTGCTTATTTTTATTTCTTCTAATGTTTATATATACATTTTAGGACATTTATTTCAGGTTAAAATAAAATAATACTTACAATATAAAAGTAAAAATAATCCTAAGAATTCTATTCCCTCACTGTTGTTGTTTACATTATGCATGTCTCTGAAGTTTAATGCACAAAAAAATCAGTTCTCAAGAGTAATGATGAAAATTGTTCATCTTAACTTCAGGGTGCACTCTTCAGTGCCATCTCTCTCCAGAGACATTTAAATTATTTCCCCCAAAAAATCCTAAGTGACTAGTTTGAAAAAAAAAAATTAAACGCGTGTTCTTGTTGGAAAGAACTTTATAAAAACCCATCATCATCTCCTTATTAGTTACCTGGGTGAGTCCACTGAACTGGGGAGTAGGTGCTACAACTCTGCTGAGATTCAGGGCTCCACTGGCACATGAACAGACCAAAGATTTAAGTCTCTGGGACATATATTTAACAAGTATAGTGTTAATTATAGGTTCAAATAAAAGGGGCAGAAGAGCCAAGTGTAGGGAAACTATAAATGAGTCTAACTCTGTTACACTGGGGAGCATAAATTCCAAAGTAAGACTGGCTGACGGAATTGTCCTGCATGACATTGCAGTGATGGATTCAAGCCATTATACATTTTGTCATAACCTATGAAAGTGTGCAGGGCAGAGTGTAAACTATAGTGTAAACTATAGTCCACAGTTAGTAACAATGCTTCAGTATGTGTTCATCAATCATAACAAATGTAACACATTAATGAAAGGTGTCAATGTGGGAAAGCGTGGGAGGCAGAGGGGCTGGAGCATATAGGAATTTCCTATATTTTTAATGTAACATTTATGTAATCTAAAGCTTCTTAAAAAATTTTTTTAAACCCATATTGCCCTGTGGAAGGTGAAGAACTTAAGATTTTACAACCCGTCTTTCTCTCCAAAGAGTTATTTAGAGCCAAGTAAAATATTCACTTAGATGGGTGTTCTCAGCATCGAGGATTTGATCATAGTTTTTATTTTCATGGAAATTTTTGGTAACAGATATTAAATATCTGGCTTTGGATTGTATTTTTGAAAGAGTCCTTCACATTTCAAGTGTTTTCTGCCTCACCAATTCTCATTTTCATTCTATACAGCTTACCTCTTTCCCGTAGCTATTGTTTCTTGATTCTTCCTCATGGATTGAACACAAACACACTTATGAAGTTAATTAATCAGCAAAATGTACAACTTTATCACTTCAATTTGCCTGTTTCCCTGTAACTATTGCCCTGAATCTGAAAACAAGGCATCCTCCTTTTCTTTTCTTTTTTTCTTTTCTTTTTTCTTTTCTTTCTTTTCTCTCTTTTCTTTTCTTTTCTCTTTTCTTTTCTTCTCTTCTCTTTTCTTTTTCTTTCCTGTTCCTTTTCCTCTTTTTTTTCCTTTCCCTTTTTCTTTTTCTTTATTATCTCTGGGTCTAAATTTTCTTTTCTTTCCTTTTTCTTTTTTCATGATCTCTAGGTCTGAAATCCTGTTCTGTAACCAATTTCCAATCTCTGATAAAGGCCTATTTTATTTCAATCTCCTCCCATACCCAGGGCCTCTAGCTTTACTTCTGAGCAACATATTGATACCAAAGACACAGTTACTCAATGAAAGGCTCTGCAGTACTACCTGAGCCTCACACTTTCATTTTACATGGATTGACTGCTGGGTGGGTATGCTCAGGGAGCTGATACCATTGATTGAGACATTCAGATTTCTCACCATGTTACCAACTCTTTCCTCGACCTCAAGTTGCAGGACATTTTGAATTCTTTGCTTGTGCCTGGATATACCTTCTCTCAGCATCTGGGTCTATGTTAGCTTTCTATCTGGTCTTCCACCTGCTTTAGGAAAAGGGTTTTCTCATTGCCACAATATTACAATCTCACTAACAGGATCATCTTGCCAAATTCCACTTATACAACACATAAATAGGTCATTGCATAATACAATCAAAATCAGAAACAAGCTGGAAGTCTATTAAAGTCTTCAGAAGAAAAGCACCAAATACTGACTCACACTTTAAGTCAAGCAACAGACCATTTATATTTGAGCATTTAAACTGCTCCCATATAGCATTATATAATAGTAACTATATTCTCCAGTTCTCACCTGTTTCATTTTTCCTTTTTTAAATTCATTTCATAACTTAGTTGGATGACTTAACTATGGCAGACTAATACACAAACTCTAAGACATCATTACTTAATATTATTGAAACCATGGAATTCATTCAATACGTACCTTGTAATTATGCTGCTATTAGAAATTTAGCTAATATATTCTTTTCAATGCCTGTTTCAAATGCCTCTTAGCCACATTTTGCTTTCTTCTCTGAAGGGACACACTTGAACTGGTATAACACATTGAATTCTGTAACCCCGAAAGTGACATGTTATTCATTTTAATTCGCATTCCCATGGAAATAGACCGATTGTACATGGGAACATTTGAAGAAATTAATGTTAATTATGAAGTGACACAACTGAATCATGGCGGTTCTTAACCTATATTCCTGGATTCCTTTATAAAAGGAAGAAATTCTGAGGCAATGAGTTAGAGCTAAGCCTCTCAGGAAGAAGTTGGAAGTAGGCAGAAATCAGATGCAAGGGGGAGGAGATTGCCATAGGACATGAGACAGAAATATGAGTCAAGGTACCCCAAGAATCTTGGCAAGCCTGCACCAGAACACTACAGATTTAGGGACAGAGCATGGTCATGCAGATGCCTTGCATTTGTAATTCTAGCCTCTGAAATTGTGGGTCTATAAATTCCCATTGTTTAAGCAAAACTATTTTGTCATTTTTGTCATAGCATCCTAACAAACTAAAATTTCTGGGTACCCTTTTAGTGTCTCAGCAGCTTTGCCATCTCACAGAATATTTGTAATCAAAATCTGAAGTGAATCCAACTTTCTAGAAGAAGACAGCTATAATATTAATTTGACAATATTCTCCGTCTAGGTCATTCATTTGACACACTCATTTCAGACAAAAAAATACTCACAAAGGACCTCACAAATAAAGGGATGGGTCACTGCCTCATATATAGAACAAGATCCTACTGCCTCAGTTAAATTCCTCAAAATCATTTGCTAAATCAATAGCCACCCTATCCCTTACATTATCAGGAAACAGGCAGTGACTCTTTCAGCACCCACCACTAAACAAGCCTAATGGTGCTGAGAGAGTCACTGCCTGTTTCCTGATAATGTAAGGGATAGAGTGGCTATTGATTTAGCAAATGAGTGGAGCTGCAACTCCTACCCTACAGCTCAATGGACTCATCCAAGTCACCTGGTGAGGAGACAACGATGGGCAATGGCCATCCCAGGGAATGGAGAGGGCCTGCATCTGCAGGCAGGATCATCCCACCCACCATATCCATGGGATATAAGCCCTCTCTCACTTAGAGTTGGAGTGAACATCACCATCCCAGTTCCCTCAGGATTGGGGGAAGAACTATGGACTAGAGTAGACTTGATGGTATTCTCTTGTCCACATATGGTGATTCTAGCAATGGAAGAAATTATAACAATGAGGTGGAGCCAGTGGCCACTTGACACTTTTGGGGTAGGGAGGGGATGAGCAGTTGAAATACAGGGGCTTCTTTGGGAGTTAGAGGTTGTCCTGAGTACCGTTGTGGCAACGGATGTAGGCCATTTTAAATGAGCACACACCACTCAGAACTGAGTGCGAGAGAGTGTGGTCTACGGTGTGAACTGTGGTCTATGGTTGGTGGCAAGGCCCCAGGATGTGTAAGTCCATTGAGGGTGGTGGGCCACACTTGTGGGAGATGTTTGTGTGGGAGGTGGTGGGAGGTGTGGGAGGTGGGCAACATGGGAATCCCAGTGGGTTCCGTGCAATATTTTGGGTAATCTAAGCACCTCTTAAAATATATGTATATATATATATATATATATATATATATATATAACATTTTTGTAAGCAAATACCATATATGCATGTATATTTATATATCATTTTGCAAATGTTTGTATGCATTGTGAGAATTTTTATTTTTACCCACAATAAAAATTAAAAAAAAAAAAAAGCCTTATATGTTGTGTTCTGGATGCAACATAGACCCCATTCACAAATTTTACTTACTCCCCGTTTCTTGCAAACCAGCCCATCTTGAATGGGGCTCTAGAATCTGTCCAAATTGCAATAAAGTGACTCCTGTTAATTCCTTCAAAGACTAACTCACTGTAAAGGCTTTATCAAGCTATCCTCATATATCAAGGAATCGAGGCCAATCCATGATGGTCATAGTTTGCCTATTGTTTTCTGATGCAAGAAACTGCTCTTCTCTGTGCCAGGGTAAATCCCACTACAGTCATAATTGCTGGCCTCTTACTGGAAATAGAGCTGTCACAGGACTAGGCCAAAAACTCTTTACACCCAGCTTCTTGACAGCAGCACCATGTAAGCTCAGCAGAGCCTTGGAGACCTTCTTGGTTCAGGATAGCGCCAAACCTGTTTTTGGCTTAAAAGGTGGTCACATACCCTATCCTCAGTAACTTGCAAGACTCCATAGTGTTTGAGGAGGTCACCTTTCTCCCAGACCGCTTTAGACTGTGGGGAGCACTTCCAGAAAAACTGAGCAAACAACACTATTTAATATAAATAACACCTAATGCTTTGAAAAGACTAAGACGATAGACAAAGGCTGTCAATATTGATTGAGAAGGAGGAAAATTATAAAGAAATGGTACTTTAAAAATGTAGAATAAGCACCTTGGAAGAATAAAAATATCAGAATACAATTTGAAACAACTTTTACGTGTATGTTTTAAAATTTGAATTAAACTAAGATTTTCTAGAAAACTATAACTGTTCCAAAAAAAACACAGAATAAAGAGAAGAAATAAAAGTAATTATGCAGCTATAAATCTAAACACAAAATATCATCATATCTAGATTAATTTCAGTACAATTTTGCTAAAACTTCAAGAAACAACACAGCAACAACATCAAACTCTTTGTCTTTTACAAATTTTTACACTTAGAAAAAATTACCAACTCACTTTATGACACTATTATATCTTTTATATCATACAAAATGATTAAATGATATCATAATGAAAATCAGCAAGATATAAACATTCTTAAATCTAAATATTACCAAGTAAATATTATCTCCACAATGTAAAAATGGTAGTAAATGATCTGAAAAATATAAAATGCCTTTACCTACATTAAAATGTTTAAGGATAATATCAGTGACAGAATTCTAATACATACAAATAGCAGCATATGATGAAATGCCACAACAGTTTATGGTAAAATTAATAGCAGAATTTTGATTGGAGGGAGCATTTATAAGGGATATTTCTATTAATAATGCTAATTAAAATAATAGTAAATTTTTATTGCTTTAATCTGTCAAGCTGTTCTCTAACTTCTTTACATTTTATTAGATGCTTTAATCCTCAAAACAACCATGTGATATTATAAATTAGAGGTAATAACTAAAAGTTTGATATATATATGATCATATATAGTTTCTTAAATCTAACATCAAATACATATATTCAATATCATTTGGTTTGACTAAATACGTGAATAATAAGAGATGCCGGAAAACATGCACAGAATTATTTTGTTTATAACAACAGTAAAATCTGCTTTATATGGTTTATAACAATTAAAATCAATAGTTGCAAACATTTCTTAAATTCTAAGCACATAGAAAAGCGTTTTGCATGACTTATTTAAAGCACATATTAACCAAATGAAGCACTGTTTTATCCCTATATTGAAGAAAGAAAGTGAATCCCAGGAAGATTTAAAAAATGATCAAAGTCAAAGACTAAGAAATGACAGATCTTGGATTCTGTGGTAGAAAGTGTACTTCACATCCTATCATCTTTAACCACCACTTGGCAATGATTTTACAAAACAATCCAAAAGCAAAGCTATAGGAAAGCTGGAAATAATTATGAAATGGAATACAATGTTATCATAAATAATTTAATGTTTATGTAATAGCTTGAAAATGCTTGCTATGTAATGGGAACTAATAAAAGCAGGGTGTATTAGTTTAAATAGCACATAATCCCATTTTTTAAACAATTAACATTTGTACAAAATAGAAGGTGTGAAAATAACTTGCTAATAGAAATTATTTTTTTGTTTGGTTTGGTCATAGGATATTGTACTTTATCAGTGTTTCTTTTTTTTTTTTTTTTTTTTTCCTCTTTGTATTAGTAAACATATAGATAGGCTGATTCCCTTAGGCAATGTTTATAAAAATGTTTAATTAGCAAGATACTGAGTCATTCCCCACAGATTTATGTCAGTACTCTCTAAACATATATCAGCTCAGCTCTCAGATATGGAAAAATCAAGCCTGTATTATTTGTAGTATTAGTAAAAGCATATTTCTCCCTGGTAAGATTGATTTGACTTTGGGGTAAATAAGATTTTAAAGAATCATTCTTTCAGATATAGCATACATTTATTTATTGTATGTAAAATGAAATTTCTGGATCTCAATTGTGATTTATTTATTTATTTTTGGATGTATCAGGGATTGCATCCAGGACATGTCTAAGCAAGGGCACAACTACTCAGCTACACATGGTTTAGGAATATGATTTCCTGTGAAAGTTTAGGAATATGATTTCCTGTGAAAGAATCACACTATCAGTGACAATGGATGAAGGATAATGGATGCAGAAAAGCAGGAATGATTTGAAATCTCCAAACCAAGGAAATTTTTTTATAAGTCTGTATGTAAATAAGAACATGGAGTGCAAATAAATTTAGGTCAAAGTGGTATCCATAATAATATAAGCAAAGCAATCAACAAGTCGTTCTTATGAAGCACACCAAGGAGAAATGATAATTTAAAATTTTTTGACTTGCATTTAAAATAAAAGCATTTCAATCATTCACCCTGTTCATTGATCTGTTTTTTTTTTAATCAAAAAAAGGAAAAACAAATAAAAAGAATGGATAGGTAACTCTTTATCTACATGACTTACAATTATAGCCATAATTTTCAAATTCATAAACAGAGGTAATTATTACAGAATTATAGCATGTAAATCATGAACAAATTTTAATAATACATTTCATGTTTGCCTAGTAGTGGAAAGGAGTCATAAGTGAAACTCAACATTTTTTCCCTTAAAGATTTAATTGATAAAATATTTTAACAATAATTTAGTTCTTAAAATATTTACACAGCTTTATTTGCTACTCTGATGTGAGTATGTACAATTTTTGAACTACTGCACCTGCCTAAATCACAATAAATCAAAGTTAATTGAGAATCCACCAACATTTGCTCATTATTTTTTATGAGCTGGATAATTGTAAAGTGAAATACTGAAGAGCAATTGAACAAAATCTAAGGAAGACATGTAAAATGATTTTTCCATTAAAGAATTAATAGATTAACTGCTTTGAATATTAATAAAAGCTAGAATATATATCAGCTCTAAAAGTAATTTTCATTTTCAGAATAAGAAATAGTAGTAGCCAAATACTGCTAATATGAAAACAAATGTATTAAGATTTTTGTTTACCACAAAGGATATATGTTTTTAAATAGAGTTTTCAAAAGCTTAAAACAAATTGTATATGAACTATAAATATGTTTTCAAATTGATATCACCTTTAAACCTATTGTACAACTGTATCTTAATTGTTTAGGTATTTGTTTGTTTGTTTCCAGCTTAGCAGTATGATAAAAGCAACCATAGACTACTGACAAACAGAAGTTTTTAAAAAATGGATTTTTCTGAGTCAACAATGGTTTTGAACCAATGGAAAAATTGTGAGGCAATATTTCAAAAGATTTGAAAATGAGACTCGTGGAAAATAGGGGATACACAGATATCTAAGAAGAATTCAACTCTCCATATATTAGCTGCAGAGAAATATAGTTTCAAGAATATAGTAAACAAAAATGTAGATTGAAAACACATAGGAAAATGTATAATGACATATTTATTGCACTGTTTATTATTTTTAAAATAATTTTGTATGGGTTCATTTGACCTTTCAAAACAGTTTTCTATAAACTTCTAGACTGGGGTGACTTTTCTTTTTAAAAATCTTTTTGGTTCTTCAAAAGTTTGGTGATGGCCATGATAAACAATCCAAAACCAACAGTGTTCACTCTCCTGGGTTTGACAGATGATGCAAACTGGCAAATTGTACTATTTCTCTTTCTATTTGTAACGTATATTTTTAGTATCTTAGGCAATCTCACTATCATTACCCTCACTCTCCTTGATTCCCATGTTAAAACACCCATATATTTTTTCCTGAGGAACTTTTCCCTTTTAGAAATTTCAATGACATCACCTTGTATTCCTAAATTCCTTGTCAGCCTAGCAACAAAGGGCAACACAATTTCCTATAATACCTAGTTCAATTATTTCTGTTCATTTTCTTCAGAGCAGCAGAGTTCTTCTTGTTAGCAACCATGTCCTATGATCACTATGTGGCCATCTGCAAACCCCTACATTACACAACCATCATGAGCAGCAGAGTCTGCTCCAGGCTGGTCTTTAGTTCTTGGTTGGCTGCATTTCTTGATGTCTTCCCAGGTCTCATCATGGGTCTCCAGTTTAAATTCTGTGGTGACAATATCATTGATCATTTTGTATGTGACTATGGCCCTGTCCCTCAGCTCTCTTGCACAGATACCAGGCATATAGAAGTCTTCTCTCTTACCTTAGCCTTGGTGACACTTTGTGCCACACTGATCCTAGTGATTATCTCCTATATACTATCATAAGGACTATTTTGAAGATTCCATCTGCACAGAAAAGGAAAAAAACATTTTCTACCTGTTCTTCTCAAATGGTTGTTCTAGTCCTTTCTTTTTTTTTTTTTTTTAATTTATTGAATCTATCATTCACACATTAACATATATAAACAATAAGTATATAGTAATAGATGTGAACTTATAAAACAAATGTACATAACATCATACAGGGCTCTTATAACACCCTACCATCAATACCTTGCATTGTTGTGAACTATTTTTAACTAATGATTAAAGAGCATCCTCAAAATATTACTACTAACCAAAGTATTTTTCCCCCAACCCACCCTATTATTATTATTATTATTATTATTATTAACATACATAAATAATAAGTGTATAGTAAAAGTTGTGAACTGATAAAGCAAACATGCATAACATCATGCAGGGGTCCCATACATCACCCCCCCACCAACATCTTGCATTGTTATGAGACATTTGTTAAAAATTATGAAAGAATATTGTCAAAATCTTACTACTAACTATAGCCCTTATCTTATATTTGGTGTATTTTCCCCCCAACCCACTCTAATATTATTTTTTAAATATATTTTTATGACAAAAGTTGTAAACTTATAAAACAATCATGCACATATGCAGAATTCCCAAACAACACCCTTCTATCAACACACCACACCTTGGCGGAACATTTGTAACAAATATGAGAAAATATCATCAGATTATTACCAGGTCCGTAGCACACATTTGGCACACTTTTTCCATACAGTACATTATGAACACAGTACATCTTTGGCATAGATGTGTGAATATTACATTATTACTGTTAACCAAAGTCCATAGGTCATTCCAGTTGTAATTTTCCCATGCTTCTCCACATTCCCACCATCCTGCAATAGTGATGTACATCTGCTCTTGCTCACAAAGGACACTCTTGCATCTGTACCATCAATCACAATTCTCATCCACCTCTGGGTTTACTTTGTTATTCAGTCCCTAGATTATTCTCTAGCTTTCTGCAATTGGCATTTACATCCTAGACTACCATTTTCAGCCACATTCCCATTTATAAACCAGCTGTTACTCACTATACTATGTTACCATCAACTCTGTACATTTCCACACTTTTTCTACATACATTAAAAATCAGTAGTCCATCGCAGTCCTCCTCTTATCTCCATTAAGAATCCACCACCTACCACCAGGTCTTGAAGATATTTTCCTACATTTTCTTCTAGAAGCTTTATGGTTCTTGCTTTTATATTTAGGTTTTTGATCCGTTTTGAGTTAAATTTTTTTAATAAGGTGTGAGGTAGGGGTCCTCTTTCCTTCTTTTGGCTATGGATATCCAGTTCTCTCAGCACCATTTGTTGAATGGACTGTTCTGCCCGAGCTGGGTGGGTTTGACAGGCTAGTCAAAAATCACTTGGCCATAGATGTGAGGGTCTGTTTCTGAATCATCAGTTTGGTTCCATTGGTCTGGGTGTCTGTCTTTATGCCAGTACCATGCTGTTATTACCACTGTCGCTAGGTAATATGATTTAAAGTCCAGAAACGAGAGTCCTCCAACATTGCTTTTCCTTTTTAAGATGTTTCTGGCTATTCAGCATCCCTTACCCTTCCAAATAAATTTGATAATCATGTTTTCCATTTATTTAATAAATGTTGGAGGAATTTTTTCTGGGATTACATTGAATCTGTTTATCAATTTGTGTAGAATTGACATTTTAATGATATTTAGTCTTCCAATCCGTGAGCATGGAATGTTTTTCCAATTATTTAGGTCTTTTTCTTTTTTTTAAATTTCTTTTAACAATGAGTTGTAGTTTTTTGAATACAAGTGCTTTACATCTTTGGTTAAGTTTATTCCTAAATATTTGGATTTTATCTGTCATATTTTATCTTCACTACTCTTTTGACACTTTTAATTACTTTTAATGATATAATCTTCATTTCTAGACTCTCTTCCAGGCCTCTCTCTCCTGTCTTTTCTTTTCAGGCTGTAGCACACCCTTTAATATTTCCTGCAAAACTTGTCTCTTGGTTACAAACTCTCTCGATTTCTGTTTATCTGTGAATATTCTAAATCATCCTCATTTTTGAAAGACAATCTTGCCAGATATAAGATTCTTGGTTGTGTCTGGCTTGCTTCACTCAACATAATGTCCTCCAGGTTCTCCATATTGCCATATGCTTTATGACTTCATTTCTTCTTACAGCTGCATAATATTCCATCGTGTGAATAGACCACAGTTTGTTTATCCATTCTTCTGTTGATGGACACCTGGATTGTTTCCAACGTTTCGCAATGTGAATAATGTGGCTATGAACATTGGTGTGCAGATGTTTGTTCGTGTCACTGCTCTCAGTTCTTCTGGGTATATACCCAGTAGTGGTATTGCAGGGTCACATGGCAAGTCTATATTCAACTTCTTTAGGGACTGCCAAACAGTCCTCCATAGTGGTTGTACCATCCTGCATTGTATGAATGCATTACTATTAACCAAATATATTGTGTAATATATTGTTTGATTAAAAAAAAAATTACATATATCCATTACATTTAATTGAGAAATGTATATATTTATTCATCTGTGTTTACTTTTTAGTTTTTAATTGTTTATGTTTTCATTTATTAACTGTACAAAATAAAGTTAAAAAAAAAAGATTCTTGGCTGGAAGATTTTCTCTTGCAGTATCTTAAACATATCATACCACTGCCTTCTTGCCTCCATGGTTTCTGATGAGAAATCGGCACTTAATCATATTGGGTATCCCTTTTATGTTATGCATTCTCTCTTTGTCTTTGGCATTTGACATTCTGATTAGTATGTGTCTCAGAGTCAGTCTATTCAGATTTATTTGGATGGGAGTATGTCATGCTTCTTGGACATGGATATCTATGTCCTTCAATAGGGTTGGGAAATTTTCTACCACTATTTCTTAAAACATTCCTTCTGCCCCTTTTCCCTTCTCTTCTCCTTCTGGGATACCCATGACCATATGTTTGCACATCTTTTGCTGTTGTTTAGTTCCCTGAGGCCTTGTTCAATTTTTTCCATTCTTTTCTTCATTTGTTCTTTTTTTTTTTTTTTTAATTTTATTTTTTCCTGGGAGGTACTGGGGATCAAACCCCGGTCCCTCCATATGGTAGACGGACACCGAACCTCTTGAGCCACATCCGTTTCCCCTTCATCTGTTCTTTTGTTTGTTCACTTTCAGAGGCCATTTCTTCAAGCTCACCAATCCTTTCTTCTGTCTTCTCAAATCTGCTATTATATGATTCCAGTATATTTTTAATTTCATTTATTGTGCCTTTCATTCCCATGAGATCTGTCATTTTTCTATGTATGCTTTCAAATTCTTTTTTGTGCTCATCCATTGTCTTCTTAATATCCTTAATCTCTTTAGCCATCCCATTGAATTTATTAAGGAGATTTGTTTTTTTTTTTTCTTTTTTTTTTCTTTTTTTTTATTATGGGTAAAAATCAAAATTTTCACAATACATAAAAACATTTGCAAAATGATATATAAATATATATGCATATATGTGTATTTGCTTACAAAAATGTTATATATATATATATATATATATATATATATATATATATATACACACATATATTTTAAGAGGTGCTTAGATTACCTAAAATATTACACGGAACACACTGGGATTCCCATGTTGCCCACCTCCCACACCTCCCACCACATCCCACACAAACATCTCCCACAGTGTGGCCCACCAACCTCAATAGTCCTTTCTTATGAAAGCTGTATATTCATGTACATTAAGCCTAATGCACAAGAAAAAGTAGATTTAAATAAGGATGTGGCTGTGCTCAACATTTCATTTGCCCCCATTTTAAACCCTTTCATTTACCCTCTGAGAAACAAGCAAGTAAAACAAGCTTTCAGGGACCATTTAAGAAAGATGTTTTTTTTCCCTATCAAATAAATTCTATTGTTTCAGAATAAATGAAAACATTTGAACACATACATTGATCTATGGAGGCTAAATTACCTTAATTTTACCTTCTCTTTTATTCCCTCTACCAAGGTGTGATTAATGCTATTATACTTTTTTGCATAATGTTATTTTGGACTCTACTCTTTACATTAAGTTCTTCCATATCTAGTATTCCTTTTATTGTGCCAACTTCTTTCTGCTCATAATTTCAGTCTCTAATTAATCTACATTTTAAACATTTCAAAACAAAACTTAAATGTCTCTATTTTTTATCACTTCTTCCTCACTTAGGAAAATAAAATTGAGTATACAGAATTTGTCCTTATAATTTTACTTTACCCCAATAAATAGAATGTTTGAATATTCTTAATTAATATGGATGACTGTATTAAATTTAGCATTTCAAAATAGAGTATTTCACTTAATATTTATAAATTCCTCATGATTTAGGTATTTTTAGCCTCTCCTTTTAAAGGAAACAACCCAGCATGAGAGAGAATTAAAAAAATATGCCCTAAAATACACAAACACTAAGGTATAGACTTCATTGAAGTAAATATAATCTTATTCCAGAGCACAGGTACTTAATATTTGTTGCATTCTGCTATTAGATGTAATTTATTGATGTCTATATGAAAAATTTCTATTTTTCAGTAGCACACAATCTTAAGAGATTTTTCAGTATTAATATATATTTGTTTCTACCTAATGTCAACTAATTTTACTCTAGCAATGAACTTTTGTTCAAATGCAAATGATATATAAAACGTTCTTGTGAAATTAAGTCAATATATTAAATATTCAGAATTCACTGAAGACCATTTGTAAGTATTCAATATCTTATAATTCCCTTTCTGTGTTTGTCTCATTGAATTGGATATGAGGGAGGGGGGCTGTGAAACACCTTGAGACCATTCATGGTACATTTTTGCATAAACCAGTGTTGTTAGCATTTACATTTTCTTGGTTACTGCTTCTTTTCAAATGTCTTAGGCTGGTAAGGTTTATCTGTGATTAGTGACCTGCAGTTGAAGTATCACTAATAAGTTATTTGGCCTTTCAGTAAAGTCATCAAAGAACAAGCATATATATTCAGGACAAGATATCATTCTTTCCTAACTATAGACAAAATAAGCTGTATGCTAGGAAAGATGATAATAGTTCTAGGATTCTGTGAAAATTATTTTGAACTTCTCAGGTTCTCAGGTGTAGAGTAGCATCAATTATGGATCTTATGTGTAACTCAAAAATGTGCCCACAGCTGCATTTCAGTATTTACTTGCCTTCAAAGGGGCAATATTTTCCTGTCATCCATGGCTATTTCCATTTTTTATTTGGAATCTGTAGTATACACCTGAAAAAAACTCCATCATGCTTAATAGAGTTGAAGTTTGGTGTTCTTGGGTGATTGCTTTGTGCCATTCCTCTAGAATTTCAAAAATAGTTCCTAGTTCCAGGAAACAAAAAGTAAAGGTACTTTTAGAATTCACTAGGGAAACGGATGTGGCTCAAGAGGTTCGGCGTCCGTCTACCATATGGAGAGACCAGGGTTCGATCCCCGGTACCTCTCGGTAAAAATAAAAATAAAAAAGACTTCAGAGTCAAACACAAAAAAAAAAAAAAAAAATAGAATTCACTAATTACTTTCCCCATGATCTTTGAGACTTAGCAATCAAAAAGGTAAATATTAATATTTTTATTTCACATTTGGACAAATTGAGACTTCAAAATTGACTTACCCATGATTTCATGGTTTGCAAAACAAATTTGAATCCTCAAATTTAAAAAAGCCATGAATCCAAATATTAGGCAAGATTGAAGTGGTAAAATTCAACAATAAAGTTGGAAATATCTTCTATTTGATGTTAACCCCTACTATATATTTCTTCTTGTCATCATATTCCTATAGTTATACTAGCAATTCAAATTTTCCTTTTGCTTTTAGTTTCCCCTTAGTTAGAACTATCATTCTAATGAATATATTAAGAATGAAAGTGAAAAAAAAAAAAAACAGAAAAATTTTAAGCTAATAAATTCCTGTTGTTAAGCCAAAAAAAAAAGGATGATAATTTTCTCTAGTGAAATACTGTTCCTTCTAAAAATGTGGTAACTCCTGATTGCTCTTTAAATCTTGGGCCACCCTTTTTAAATTCTCTTAATCTTGACTCAGTCCATTTCTTCCCTCTATTTCCCATAACACAGCCTTGCAAACCCACTTTTAGGCTGAATATTCTATTGGTTCAAAGTATTTTCAAATAAATCACCACATTTATCCCTGTCTTTGTAATTTGTAACTTTAATAGAAATGTTCTCTAACCTTTATTCAATAACTCACTGTTGATTTCTGCTTAATTATTCTGTGTATGCCATTCAAATCCTGTGTCATTTTACTTGTCTACAAATGTAATATGAGGTGACTATATAATTTGGCTAATATTCTGGCAATTGCTATCATTCATTGCAGTTATAGATATATAGTTAATAAATAGAAATAATCACATATATGGAAAAGTTATCTTGAACTCCACACTGAAGATCTACATTCTAAAAATAATTACAAATGTAAATTAGACTTAATGATAAAGGATATATGGAAATGTGTCAATAAGTCAAATAAAGAGGTATGTTTTTGAAAAAGCATGTTGTAGTATGAAAATAGTAAGTTCAAATTAAGGGAAGGACTGGGAACAATAACTGCCCTTAAGTACTAGAATTTAATCTCATGAAAAATTAGTTGCATTTAATCTGTATTATGGAAAATGAAAATACTTACATAGCAATAAAATTATTTATTTATTATATAATAATCAACACAATTTTACTATTAAAAAATCACCTTAGCTCTTTGTGTTACATAAACTTATTTATCAAGGTCCTCTTTTAAAAATGGAAAGCTCAGGCACAGGGCATTTAAATAGCGTTTTCAAGGTCAAACAATTAGTGAATGGTCTTGTTAGGATATGAATGTGGGAAACTATCTCCATGGACAAAGAGTAGGCTATTGGAATTCCCAGTAAAATGAAAACATAGAACAATTAGAACTCAGAAAACTGCAGTTGGTTGAATGGTTAAAAAAACGCATTAAAGTCTTGTAGGCTGTTAGTATTTAAGAAAGAAATTTATGACAGTCTTTGGGGATTTTATAAAAGCCATTCCTGTCAAAATTGGAGTAGATTAACTCCAATCTCTTTTCCTTCTCTATTTTTGTCTAAATCTATATGCCTACAAATTAGGTAAAGCACGCTAACTCAAATCTTATAATTACCTCCCTACTCCTTCAGTGAACATTACTTACACACTTTGTATATGGTAGTCTGAATGACAACAAATTTGATAAGATTTACCACACATGTGCATATTTTATCTCTTTGGCTAGGTTATCAGCATACTGTAAGCACCTGGGAAATCTCAGACACTCTGTAAGCATTATTGCCCGGCAGATAGAAGTTAAACTAGTATTTGATGATAGATGAATGAAATTACTGAAATTGTAGTAATCACATTAGATTAAAATTTTGTACATGCTCGTTTCTTAATAATTTATTCAACATTCACTCAGTTAACCATAACTATGGAGTATTTTCTATGTGATTGCTTTCCCACATTCTGAATTTGCAACCCCAATGCTAAATAAAAACTCCATTACAACCAGTGCACTGGGTACTTTTTAATTTAGTGAAATACTTCTATACCAAGTGTTAAAAGCTCCCTTTCTGAGAACCCAAATCCTTATCACAGTTAAGTGTTAGAAGTTTAGGGTTAATAAAAGAGAATTTTATTTAATGTCTCTTAATCTGAGAGATGGTGAATAATTTATGAAATATTACCTGTTTCAGCAAAGGATTTGCTGATTAGTCCCCACATTTTCCCCAATCTGTAAATTATGATTGAAAGACATCTGGGCAACAATTGGTCACTTTTTTTTTTTTTTAAGATTTTATTTATTTATTAATTCATCCCCCCCTTGCTGCTTGTGCTTGCTGGGTCAGCCAACAGCACCGTGTGGGCGTGTGGGCGGGCCTGCCTTCACCAGGAGGCCGCAGGAACCGAACCCGGGGCCTCCCATATGGTAAACGGGAGCCCTACTGATTGAGCCACAGCCGTTTCCCTGGTCACATTTTTTATACACAGTATAACCTAAGAAGCATTTTAAAAATTTAGTTTTCAAGAAGAACCATGATACAACCATGCCTTATGCATTTGATTTGAGATTATGGGGGTTGGCATAATTAAACTGCTGAAGAGAGAGTTCAAGAACCAGGAAGACTTCTCTGTCATTTTAAACCAAGAATGCATTTGAGAATTACCAAAACAGTATGAAAGTTTTATGAATCTACTCCCCACAAGTGAATTATTTATTTCAATGTTAAGCTTAAGACCCAGAGAAAAGTTACACATGTTTTATCTTGTGGCTTATTTTCCTAGACCTTTTTTCCTCACATTAATTTCTTTTCTTTATGCTCTTTGCTGCTTCTCTGAATGAAAATTATTCTTTTTGTTTACACAGTGTTGTATAAACCACAGTGACTGTAAGTCGAGATTTTCTGTTATAGTTTGGATTTGTACCTGTTGCCCTGGCAACCCTTGGAGTTTCAAATTTCCTGGACTTTTCATTTAAAAATATTAATTTAAAATTAATAGGGCTTGATTGTTAGTCTTATACTTTTTACTTCTAGCTTCTGCATTGATATAGTCCAAAAGAATGTGGGTTGCATAAGAATTGACTATCATTTTCAATTGAACGTGTGGTAAAATCTGAAAGTTAATCAACAGCAAACTCCCACTATTGTCCTGATTCATGTCAGCCGCAATTGCACCAGGACAGAAGTGGAGATCAGAATGGAATTCAGACTATTACCACAATTAAAAAATAAACTAAATGCATAAAAATTGTGTGTTATAACCTAACTGGGGAAGTAAAAAGTTGCTGACTTATGTGAATTTGGAAATGATTTTAGATTCTAAGAATAAGGATAAAAAGAACATTACAGTAGAAAAATACTCCAAGTGTTAAAGTTGATTCCCATGGGATTATAGGTTAGCAATTTTAAAAACATTGAACATTGTAGCAGTTTGGCATTGTTTATGAATGCCAAAAATAGTTATTGGATTATATTTATAAAATGGTCTCTTTGAAGTTTCACTCTTACTTAATTAAATTATTATTAGGGCTTTGATTGGGCCATGCCAGTAAGACTTTGAGTCCCTAACCCTTGGTGGATGGGGACTCACACATAAAACACATGGCAAAGGACAGAGTTGGAGATCTGATGCTGTGTTTTGAGCTGGAGACCGTGAAGTGAACACACAGAAGAAGAACACAGAGGACCAGAGATGGCTCTTAGACATGGCAGAAGCCCTGGAGAGAGAGACAGATCCATTAGCCCAATAAAGCCTACAGCTTGCCTTGTGGAGATAACAGAGCAGCTGAGCTTGGAGAGAGGCAAGCCCTGGGAAGAGAGGAATCCAAGAAGCCTGAACCCTGGCAGACATTGGCAGCCATTTTACTCCAACATGTGGCAATAGATTTTGGTGAGGGAAGTAACTTATGCTTTATGGTCTGGTAAATGGAAGATTCTACCCCCCAAAAAGACCCTTTATAAAGCCAACAGATTTCTGGTATTTTACATCAGCACCCATTTGGCTGACTAATATATACATGTACATTGGAATTAAAAAAAAAACTGATGTTGGATGTTAGGAGCCTGTTTTCTCACTGCTGAAACTGAAGGTTGGAGATCAGAAAGTGGAGAAAGCGAGAATGAGCCATGTAATCTCCATTAGAATTGGAGATGTCTTCAAGCTCACTGATTCTTTTCTTTCTTGGCTGTGCTTAGTCCACAAATGCACCCCACAGAAAGCACTCTTCTTCACTGTTTCTGTGAATTTTTTCTTATTTCTCACATATGATTTTGTTCTTTCCTATAGTTTCTGTCTCTCTGTTGAAATTATCTTTAAAGCTGTGGATGAATTTTACCTCTTCCTTTAGTCTTTTACATATTAATCATGGTTGTTTTAATTTTAATTTCAAGGGCTGATCATTCCAATTTCTTTGTCTTTCCACATTCCAGTTTGATGTTTGTTTTATGTATTTGGGCTGGTATATACCCCATTTAAGTATGTCTCCAGTTCCTCATGAAGATAGCAGTTTGGCATTGCTTATGAATTCCAAAATAGATATTGGATTTTGTTTGTAAAGTGGTCTGTACCTGGGCATGATTAAATTTTTATTAGGGTTTTGGTTGGGCCACATCATTAGGGTATTGTGTCCCCACCCCTTGTGGACTCACAGATAAAAGAGATGGCAAAAGACAGAGTTGAGAGTTTTTGAGCTGGATCGTGGGAAGGAAGCACACAGAGGAGCAGAGCTACTGAACCCATAGAGAATCAAGACCCAGGGAGAGAGACAGAGCTGGTCACCTGAAAGTCTACAGCTGGCCTTGTGGAGGAAACAGAGGAGCTGAGCCTGGAGAGAAATGAGGCCCTAAAAGAGAGGAACCCAGGAAACCTGAACCCTGGCAGACTTTGGAAGCCCATCTTGCTCCAACACGTGGCAATATACTTTGGTGAAGGAAGTAATTATGATTTATAGCATGGTAACTGTAAGCTTCTACCCCAAATAAATATCATTTGTAAAATCCAACTAATTTCTGGTATTTTTCATTGGCACCTCTTTGGCTTACAAATACAGAATTTGGTACCGAGGGGTGGGGAAATGCTTTTGCAATGACCAAAGTGTTGGATTGGTTTTATAAATGGGTAAGGGGTATTTTTCAGAGGAACTGTGAGATGCTTGATGGAAAAGGCTTAGATTGCTTTGCAGAGACAGTTGGTAGCAATATGGAGCCTAAACTTATTTTTGATAAGGACTTAGAAGGAAATAATTGTGAGATGGACCCTAAAGAGACTTTTTATGAGTTCTTAGAAGTAAATGATGAAACTATTATGGGAAACTGGAGGAAAGGTGAGCTATATTTTAAAATCACAGAGAACTTAGCAAGATTAACTCTGGCTGTTATAAGGAAGGCAGTATTTGAAAATGGTGAACCTGGTCATTTAGCTGAAGAACTTTCCAAAGTAAACTTGGAGAACGTGGCTTGGCTTCTCCTTGCAGCTTATAGCAAAATGCTAGATGAGACAGATAAGCTGTGGACGGAACTGTTGGGCACAAAGAAAACAGAAACTGATTCTGGAATTTCCAGGCCTCTGGAATTCAAGCTCCCAGATGACAGTGCCCAATTTGAAGACTTAACTAAACTTGGAACTTGTAAATCAGGATTGAAAATTCAGTTATCTTGGAAGGACTTGTGGAAATACTTACTGTCTGATGGCTTCGACCCCTGCCTCCTGCATGCTAAACCAACAACCTTTTTGAGAGCTGTATTAGTCAGTCAAATGGGTGCTGATGCAAAATACCAATTATCAGTTGGTCTTTATAAAGGGTATTTATTTGGGGTAGAAGCTACAGTTACCAGACCATAAAACATAAGTTTCTTCCTTCAACAAAGTCTATTGCCACGTGTTGGAGCAAGGCAGCTGTCAACGCCTGCCAGGGTTCATTCAGGATTCTTGGGTTCCTCTCTCCCCGGGGCTTTGTTGCTCTCTGAACTCAGTTCCTCTGTTTCCTCCACAAGGTCAGCTGTAGACTATGAGGGTCTCTAGGCCTTGCCTCTCTCCAGAAGGCCAGCTGTGAACTATCAGGTGAATGGCTTGTCTCTTTTCTCGGAGCCTTCTCTCCTTCCTCACGACCAAGGTCCTCTGTGTGCTTACTGCCCTGGGCTCCAGCAATAAACACTTAGCATCAGAACTCCAACATCAAAATTCCAACTCTGTCCTTTGCCATATCTTTTATCTTTGAGACCCCACCCACCAAGGGAAGGGGCTTAACACCCTATTGATGTGGCCCAATCAAATTCCTAATCATAACTTAATCATGCCCAGATGAACAGAACAGTTTACAAGCATAATCCAATATCTAGTTTTGGAATTCAAAAGTATATCAAACTGCCAAACTGCTATAAAAACACTCTATGTACAAAACCACTGTCAGCTTGGACAAAAAATGACATTGATGGGAGAGATGGAAGGGGAAACAGATTTAAGAGCAAAATCATGGAAGCAGATCTGGAATTAAGATATCATCTTGGGACAAGAGAGGAACCCCACCCATGTGTACAGAGAGGGTGAGTTTGCCCCAGCAGTTGAAGAGGGTGGATGTTACCACCTGATGTTCAGGGAGAGTTTTGCCACCCCAGGCTACAGAGAGGGTGGAGCTTTTATGCCAAATGTTAGGGAGGATGTTGTCTTCACTTCACTGTACTAGGGGCACTAAGACTCTAACCCATATATTGGGTAAAGTGTGGCCATCTTCCCCACGCTCTAGGAGGGTGAGGTCTAGAGCTTGGTCACCACCCAGATGCTTGATGAGAATGGAACCAAGAAAATGGCCATATGACAAGCCTATGGAAAGGGTGGATCCCCATGTGGCCCCAAGGAGAAGAAACCATTGTCTTAAGAATGACTCTCAGATTTTAACATCTAATTAAATATGTCCTACAGGTTTATTGAACTGTAGAGGACCTATGCCTCATGTTTCCCTCCCAATTTCTCTTATGGTAATGAAAAAGTTTATCTTTTGTCTGTCCATTTGCGTAGTGGAAGCAGATAAATGGTTTTTTAATTTTCAGAGTTCTATAGCCAGATAGGATTTTGCCTCAAGACAAAATGTATTTCTTTAAACTAATCTTGATACAGCTTTATACTTAACATTGCAATGATTTAAGATTTTTTTTAGAATATTGTAGTGTCTTTGGATTTCAGAGGTGGAGTGTAGCAGTTTGGCGTTGTTTATGATTCCAAAAATAGATGCTAGATTATGTTTGTAAACTGGTCTGTACCTGGGCATGATTAAATTTTGATTAGGGCTTTGATTGGACCACATCTGTAAGGAGTTGGCTCCCCACCCCTTGGTGGGTGGGGACTCACAGATAAAAGACATGGCAAAAGACAGAGTTGAGAGTTTTTGAGCTGAAGCCCAGGAAGTAAGTACACAGGGAGCAGAACAGCTGATCAAGAGAGAATCAAGACCTGGGGAAAGAGACAGGGTCAGTAGACTAATATTCTACAACTGGTCTTGTGGAGAGAATTAAAGTCTAGAGAGCCTCATAGTCTACAGGTGACCTTGTGGAGAAAACAGAGGAGCTGAGCACAATGAGGAATGAGCCCTGGGAAGAGAGGAATCCAGGAAGCCTGAACCCTGGCAGATGTTGACAGCCATCTTGCTCCAACACGTGGCAATAGACTTTGGTGAGGGAAGTAACTTACACTTTATGGCCTAGTAACTGTAAGTTTCTACCCCAAATAAATACCCTTTATAAAAACCAACCAGTTTCTCATATTTGCCTCATCACCCCTTTGGCTGATGAATACAATAACTATAGAATTGTCATATGATCCAGCAATCCCAGTTCTAGGTATATACCCAGAAGAATTGAAAGCAGGGACATGAACAAATAGATGTACACCAATGTTCATATGGGATTATTCACAATTGCCAAAATTTAGAAGCAACCCAAGAAGTGTCCTTCAACAGATGAATGGATAAGCAAAATGTGGTGTATACATAAAATCGAATATTACCCAGCTGTAAGAAGAAATGAAGTATGACACATATGACAACATGGATAAATCTCGAAGACCTTGTGTTGAGTGAAGTAAGCCAGTCACTAAAGGACAAGTGCTGCATGACCTTACTGATATGACTGATATATTGAGCAGAATCACAGAGACAGAGTCTGGAAGATAGGTTTCCAGTTGACAAAAGGGAGTAGAAATTGGTGAGCCAATGCTCAATCTGGGCAGAACCCATGATAAGGTGGAAGGGGGTGGTTTAGCATTGGATGGGGGGTGATGGTGGTGCAGGGATATGGTGCTGGAATGTGAGGATGAGCAATGCAGGAATAGCATCAGTCTTTGCAGTATCATTTTGCAGTGGCTTTGTAAATCTTTCCTAGAAGTTTATCTTGGAACATATTTCTTCAGCCCTGCTTATGAATCCCTTTCTCTGATGCTTGTTAAAGTATCTATTGTCTTCAGTTTAAACTGACTTTCAGTTTATTTATGGAAAAATATTACATATGGAAAAAAGAGGCGAACTAATTTGTGAGGAAAATTAAGGTTATCATTTAAAAGTTTAATAGACCCTGAAAGACTGAAAACACAAAAGCCAAATAAGAAAACTAAAAATTTAACTATAATCATTAGAATTAAACACTTGACAGGTATCCAATAGATTCAAGGCAGATGGTGTTAGCATACCAGGTCTTTATAAATCTAATCGTGCTTTCTACGGTTCATACAGCTCTTCTTTGTTTTGCTTTATTTCCTAGTTTCTTTTATTATGATATTTATTTTTTCCTGTGAGCTTATGTTTCTTTGTAATTTTATCTTTGGGATTAGAGGCCTGGCTTTAGTGTAGGGTCCTCCTTGGGAGCTTTCTTCTCTGACAGGTGCATGGATCTCTACGTATAAATAATAGTCAATTTTAAAAGAATTATTTAATTGTTGTTTCCTTTCTTTTTCCCATGTGATAGAGATTTGAAATGGTCCCCACTTGATAACCACAGTGGGGACCATCTCTAATTACTAATTATCATGAGGACACCCCCACATCCACACTTCTGACTAAGTAATGACAAAGTTCAAGATAGGCAAATTTTCATCTGGTCTCCTCGGAAGTCCCACATTTATATATAACCTCTGCTTAATATTCTTAATAAATTCCATAGTTAATAATCTTGTAATCCTGTATCCAGTACTGCATGCATCCTTACAAAAAATTATTTTCATTAATTCGAAGGAGATTTACCAAATGGCTTTAGAATAAAAGCAAATTTTAGATTTCTCTTAGGATTTTCATTATTGCTTATTTGTTCTTTAATGTTCTTTTTTGATTCCATTATAAATTTGTCAGTATTATCCCCAATCACTAATTCTATAATTCTTTATTCAATGATATAATTATTATATTAAGGTAATCTCATTTATTAGCATTTTAATTTCAAGAAGATTTTAAATATTATTTCTAAGATGTTTAATTAGCAAATTCATTTTTTTTATAATTAAAGGCATTGTATGTTTACAGAAAAATCATGTAGAAAATATAGACTTCCTGGCCCCATTATTAACATTTTTGCCATAGTTTTGTACCCTTATTACAGCTGAGACAATAATATTATAAATGTACTATTAAATATAGTCTATGGTTTACATTAAGGTTCACTGTATTGTACAGTTCTAAAGTTGTCATTTAAAAAAAATTTATTCTGTTAATATATATACCACCCCAAATTTCCCATTTTAAACATGTTCAGAGTTATAATTTAGTGTTGTTAATTACATTCACAATGTTGTGCTACCATCACCACCACCATTACCAAAACTTTTAATTGGTAATTTTTAAAAAGCAGCTATTATTTCTCTCTTATATAGCATTTATTATTTTTGGATATTTATTCATTTTTTGTGAAGTTAAAATATTTCAGTTAAAGTCTATTTTTACATTGATTTGTTTCAATTTGAATGGTATTTAATTTATAAAATTTTAGCAGTAGCAGGGTTCTATTAACATTAGATTTCCCCATCTTTTACCAAATTATATGTTACTTTTGTTGAGTCTTCTCTCTTTGTTTGTTTCAGCTCATATTTTCCACCAGTTTTTTTCAGCAATCTTTACCTGGCCAGCCCGTGGTGTCTCAGTGCAGAATCAGGGATTATATTGTCATGCTGTAGTTCACTCTCCCTTGCAACACTGAGGAAATTAGAGATTCAACAGTAAATGTAATACAGATTCCAATTAAATTTTCATACAAGTAAAACAGAAGATGAATGTGTTTAGTTTATAATCACAAAACCTTGACCAAGAACGCAATCTTCAAGACCAAGGTTTTCCATAAGACTGAGTTTCAATAGGACTGCTACCAATAATCTCGGAGGTTAAACATCAGAAGTGATTCTTAGTGAAAATCTACAGGCTGAAGAGCAGCCTTAAGTATCTTATAATCACAGGAAGCAAATCCCTATCACTATGTAGCTAATTCTAAATCTCTTACCTTATGCACAAATTTGCATTTTTTTTTTTCTGGAAAAGTATAAGGGCCAATTTTTTTGTTTTTTGGTTCACTGGTTATTTTATTTTGTTTTGTTTTGTTTTTTGCCATATTCTAGCCTGAAAATATCTTTCATGTTTTCTATTTCATAATTTATTTATCATTATATTCCATTTGTAGCAGGAGTGAAAGGAATTTTCAAATATGAAATGACAATGCTGTTTTTAATCAGAAGTCAAAAAATACAAGCATTTATCATATGCTTACCAGTATAAACCATCCATGAAGGTAAGGGGATTGTATCTTGTTCACACATTTATTCTATATGTCTACTGCCTCAAAAAAATTGTGTTTAGCAAATATATTTTATAAGTATATTAAGTGCTCAGAAATATTTTATGAATGAGTAGCAAATGATATACAGATTGAGACTCTTGCCAAATAAAATTTGTCAAGGTCATGCTTCAAAGGATTCCCTTATCTTAAAATTCAAATTGTTACCTTATCCATGAATTTTTTTTTGTAATGTAGAGGTGTTTTTATATCCCAGATCCAAGAAAGAGCCTGAGGCAAAACCTTGGATGTTATTATTTCCTATTGTTAGGACTCAAAGGAGAACTGAGACAGTGAAAAAAAAGAGAAAATACATGGATGAGGGCATTACCAAGCTGCCCTCTTTAGATAACAAGTGCAACTGATTGGTTATTCTTGTGGGATTGCTTAAAAAAGGCCATATGTATTACTAGGACAATCCAGAGGGGGGATGTGAGAACTGGAGCTCCTCTGTCTGTTGCTCTATTACTCACTTCATGGAATATAAATGCAAATTTCTCCAATTTATAAATTAAATGCAATCTTTTTTTTTTTTTTTTTTTATTATGGGTAGAAATCAAAATTCTCACAATACATACAAACATTTGAAAAATGATATATAAATATATATGCATATATGTGTATTTGCTTACAAAAATGTTATTTTTATATATATATATACTAAATGCAATCTTAATCAATATTCCATCAAACATTTCTTTAGATCTCTACATATGATCAAGTTGATTATATAATTTATGCAGAAAGCTAAAACTACTCTAATAGGGAAAACAATTCTGAACCAGGAGAACAAAGTCAGAGGAATGTCAGCAACCACTTTGAAGTTTTATCCCAAATCTACAGTGATCAAAGCAGTTTGCTTTTAGCAAAGTGATACATACATAACAGATAAAGCAGAAGGGAGAGCCCAGGGAAATACCCACAATAATATAGTCAACTCATTTTTGACAAAGGTGCTAAGGTAATTTAATGGAGACTGAATGGGCTATTCCTCAAATGGTCCTAGGACAATTTGACACCCATATCCCTCAACCCCCAAAAAAGAGAAAAAGAACCTCATCTCATATCTAAGATTTTTCCAAAAACTAATTTTGAATTGAAATATAAATCTATAGTAATTAAAGAATAAAACATAAGAGAAAATCTCTGTGGCTTTTAATTATTAAAAGGTTTTATATGCATCAAAAGTATCATACATAAAGGCAAATATTGATAATTGGATTTTATAAAAATTAAAAACCTTCCTCATGGGAAAGAGATTATTAAGAGAATAACATTTCAAGCCAGAGAATAGAAGAATACATCTACTAAATCGCTTATCTATTATATGTAATATATAATATATGAAGAAAACAAAAACTCTCAAATCTCAACAATAAGTAAATAAATTTAAAAATGAATAAATATCTGAACACAAACCTTACCAAAGATGAGATAGGAATGCCAAATAAACATAAGAAGAGATATTCAACATCATTGCCAATTAGAAAATTAACATTAAAACCAAAATGGAATACATACGTATTAGAATAACAAAAATCATGAAGGCTGGCAATATCAAATGCTGGAGAGAGTATGGAGGAACAGGAACATTCTCACATATTGCCAAATAATCCCAGATTAAAAAAAGAAATTCAGAAAGTTCATTGCTAACAGACCCTCCGTTCAAAGTTCCAAGGTATTGATTTGAACCCACATAAAAACAACTACAATACACACACAAAAAACAAAACAAAACAAAGAAAACCTGTAATTATATAATTTTAAAACTATATAAATGCAAATTCTTCTCCTTTCTCTTGACAGATTTATGTATTGGACTTCTACCATGGGGAAATGTAATATTTTTTATAATAACAGCACTGCAAAATTTCTAGGAGAAAAGCTGTATTGGAATAAGGAAATAACACCCAGCGGCTGATTTGAATTCATGTAAACAAATGAAAATAATCAAAATAGCAAATAATGTTAATATATAAAACTATAAATATATACTTGCTCTCCCTTACACTTTCTGCTTCTTCGAAAGACATGAAATCATATAAAGTAATTATAACAGTGTATTTATGGCTTTTAAACCATATAGATGTATTATGCATAATAATAATAGCTCAAAAGGGGGGAAGAGAGAATAGAACCATACAGGATTAGTGTTTCTATAACTCTCTGAAGTTAAGTTAGTATGAATCTGAAGTACATTCTTATATGTCAAGATATATATAGTGCACCTTAGAGGAACTGCTTAAAAAAATAACAAAAAATGAGTGCAAAAATTATTTAAGTAATTAAAATATTAAACCAAAAATATTAACACAAAAGAAAATTATAAGAGTAATAGCAGAATAAAACAGACATGAGGCATGTAGAAAAAGTAAAATGGTACAACTGTATCCAAATGTATTGATAATAACAGTAAATGAGATGGACTAAACAATTCGACAAAAGACAGATTGTTGGTCTGAAAGAAAAAGTTCTGACTGTGATATCTACAGAGGACATGAAAATATCTTGAAACTGAAATTGGGAAAAGATATATCATACAAATTGCAACAATTAGAAACCTGGAGTGGGTATACTAAAATCAGACAAATAGACATTAAAACAAAATTGTTACCAGTGATTAAAAGTGACATTGCATAATGATAAAAGGAAAATTATGAGAAATATGTAGTAATTATAAATATAAATTCACTTAACAACAGAGTCCAAAATTAATGAACAGAAACTTTCAGAATTAAAGGGAGAGATTGACAATTCAACAAACAATTGTTGGAGATGATAATACCAGAGTTTCATTAATAACAGAACAATTAGGCAGAAGGTCTACAAGAATATAGAAGACATGAGCAACAATATAAATGAATAATCCCTTACAGTCATCAACTGCACACTTCACCCACCAATAGAAGAATACACATTCCTCTCAAGTACACATGGAATATTCTCCAGAAGGAACAATAAAAAGTCCCAATAAATTTAGAAGGATTGAAATCATAGAAAGTATGTTCCCCAATCAAATAGAATTAAATTAGAAATAAATAACAGAAAGCAATTCGGAGAATGTGCACATATGTGGAAATTAAACAATATACTTCCAAATGACAAATGGGCTTAAGAAGAAATCAAAAGGGAAATTATGAAATAACTTGAGATGAATGAAAATGAAGACTCATTGTACTCAAACTCATGGGATACAGCTAAAGCAGTGCTTAGAGGGAAAACACACCAAAAAGAAGAAAGATCCCATATATATAAAACATAATCTTCCACATTAACACACGGGAAAGAGTGAACTAAATCTAATTCAAGCAGAAGGATGAAAATAATAGATCAGAACATAATTAAATAAAATAGAGGGTAGTATAAAATAGAAAATCATCAAAACCTGCTAGAATAACCAAGAACATAAGGGGGAAAAGTCAAAATAGTAAAGGGAGGAATGAAAGAGCCTACAGAAATACAAAAAGCTGTAACAGAAAGTTATGAAAAACTGTGCCAGCAAGTTAGATAAATTCAATGAAATAGATAAGTTCCTAGAAATATACAACTAACTGAAACCTACTCAGGAAGAAATACACAGTTTGAATGGAGGTATAATAAGTAAAACAAGTGAATTAGATGTATCAAGAAAGATTAAAACCCAGATGGCTTTACTAGTGAATTCTACCAAAATTTAAATAAGAATTACTAATCATTTTAAACATATTTGGAAACATTTATATAATAAAAAAACAGAATATTTGTATTCTCATTTTGAATATTTATGGAAAATAATTACACATTTTGTGTTTTGTGATTTGCTAAAAGTCTATGGAACAATTAACAAATAGTGTTGAGTGTAGGTGACATTATTTTATCATTAATATGAGTAATGCTACTGCTTCAACTTTGAGTACAATCTTAATCTTCATTTAATATACATATTCTTTAGGGCTTGTGCATAGTTATATTTACATCAATGTAAAAAGTATAGTTTTTCTATTTTGACTTTAAGATTCATTGCCAAATGAAGATCTTCATAACTAGCTTTATCTTACCTATTTAAAGGATAATATGATGCATTATATCATAAATTGTCCTTATAATCACTACCTTTGTGTTCCTTATCTTATACTGATCTATTATTTTCTTCCTTCTGCTTGTTTTTGTTTTTTGCATTTATTAATGTAGTAGGAAATTATAGAGGATTCATGCACAAATGTTTGTATATTAATAACCATAATATTTTCCATTAATTATGGAGTACAAATATTTGCATGAATGTATACTGAAAATGAATTTTTATACATTTAAAGCTTACAACAGGACATTCATAAATGCTAGGAATATTTTGAAAACACTGCTTTTAGAACTTTGTAATTTTTATTGTTTTCCATATTTAAAATAAAATATTTTTTTGCTGCTTCAGGAACATTTGCTAATTCATACTTTTTCTATGAATTTTCAAGTATGCTATTATATAATTGCACAAGGTATCATTCTTCCTTAATATAACATAATTATGCAATATTACAGTGTTATATAATTAGGTATATTTTAACCGTATATTCTTATGTTTAGTCTCACAATTTTTACAGTATTAGGATTGCAGAAATTCTCTTTAGAGATTAGCTTTTGTATAAACCTTACTGTTTATTTTTATTTTCCTTATATCTTTATTTTCTTTCATTTTCAAACATCTAATTGTTAATTTTAAATTTCTGAATTTCATATTTAATTCTAGTATTTTCATTATTACTAATTATTAATGTGAGCTATAAAGGGTGATTATTTTCATACAGCTAAGGTGTGTGATTTCTCCTTGGACTCCCATTATTTATTGGAGCTGATAAAATCATGTTCTTTGATTCTTAAATCATGTTAATGGCTGTGTATTAACCCTCATTGATTTAATGTAACTTTGAATTTTATCTTCTCATATCTCTTTCTTTAATAATGAAATTTTATAATACATCTTCATTCCTATTAACCTTGTTCATAGCATTTCCTCTCCTACTTCCTGTTTATCAGGAGGTTCATAATTCACCCTTCCTTCCTTTCCTTTTTTCCTTTTTTTCACAGTAACACCTCACAATTTAACCAGGCTGGTTATGAACAAAATAGATTAACATATGTACCTGGCTAAATTAGAAGAAATAAAAAATATTATACAAGGAAATAAGTTTGAATATGGAAAATATTTAATAAAAAGGAGCTATAAAATTAACTGTGAAATCTTTGAACAGCCTATTTAATTTGAAGTCTGCCCCTCCCTTTTCCTTACTGTATTTCCTTTTATTCAGAGCTCTTACTGAATATTAGGTGATTTACTTATTAATCAGGTGTGCTCTTTTAAAGTTAACTCTACCACTACAGGAACATTTATGTGTTTTTTCCCTGCTTTATACCTATCATTGAAAGAATGGTGGATGTTTATGTGTGGTTATTTGTAGTTTGGGGTATAGATTTACAAATAATTAGTGTTTCTTTGATAATAGCATTTTCTGGATCATGTCCTTAAGGGCTTGTTTCACTTGCTGGTTCCTTAAGGTGTAAATGAAGGGATTCAGCACGGGAACAACAAAGGTGTTGAGTACTGCTACACCTTTGCTAAAAAGCCACCCTTTCCTTTGCTGAAATTTTGAGGTACATGAAAATGCAACTCCCATAAGAAATGGAAACCACAATCATATAGGAGGAATAAGTGGAAAAAGCCTTTTTTCCTTTGCTGGGCAGGGGAAAACTTCAGAATTGTTATAAGGATGAGTGTGTAGGACATAATCACCAAGGTTAAGTTAACATGAGTGTGAATACAGCTAGGAAAAATGCCATGAGCTCTAGAAATGTTGTGTCTGTGCCAGAAATCAGCATTATATGAGAAGAGTCACAAGCAAAATGGTCAATAATGTTGGAGTCGCAGAAATCCACCTGGAGACCCATAATCATCACTGGGGGGAAGATAATGAGGAAAACAGCTAACCAGCAACTGATTATAAGTTTGTTGCAGAATTTGTTGCTCATTATACTTGTGTAATGCAGAGGTTTACAGATAGTCACATAGCGATCATAGAACACAACAGCCAGAAGGGAAAACTCTTGCTCCCAGTAGGATTTAAAAAAAAATACTTGGGTCCGGCAAGCATTATAGGAAATGGTTGTGTCTCCAGTAGCAATGCTTATCAGAAATCTAGGAATATAGGCTGTTGTGAATGAAATTTCTAAGAGAGAGAAATTCCTGAGAAACAAATACATGGGGATCTTCAAAGAAACATTTGTCAGTGTTAACGTGATGATGATCAAGTTTCCAATCACACTCAATAAGTATGTGACCAACATAAAGAGGGATATCACAATTTGTAACTCTGGGTCATCCATAAGACCCAGAAGAATGAATTCTGTAATTGATGTCTTATTTGGTAAGCCTAGATTCTGAATTCTGATAGGTCTGAAGATAAAAATAAGAGTAGATGTCAATTCATTACTTGATTTCAAATACAATTAAAGTGCTTACATTCTGAAAAAATAACTATGAAAGATGAATTTAACAACAAATGGAAAAATAGCTCTGCTTCACAATTAAGAGCCATTTTTAAATATGATTAGTAGTGAAAAGTTTAATAGCATTTATTACTTTAAAGAATATAAATAATCTTAGTTCTTAAACCCCTAGTATATGTTTTGCTCTCTTACTTAACTCAAAAGAAGTTGCTGTTTGCATTTATAAAATGGGTGATAACGATAAATATTTAGCTTACTTGTGCATTGGGGATGATTAAATAAGTTATTGAAATATATAGTATTTTGTTCACTGTAATAACCATAAAATACTAGATGGTAATTTTGTCATTGGAAAACTTATATTTGAGTCAAAAAACAATTAATTACCTAATGATACTTGGTTTCTCTTCCTATTAAAATACCTCTATTTATGACAAATTTATTGAAACACACTCCTTCTTGCATTTAGGCAAAATTGACCCTACTAGTCATTTTCTGGTTAATTTTCGCACAAGACAATGCCAAACATTACTGAGTAACACATCCATAGTGGTAAAGTTGCAATTGGACTTGTAAATAATGATGATTGCAGATGAATTCCTTTAAGAGTAAATATATTATTTCAGAAAGTTTTATGCCAGGCTTTTCAAGCTCTGCTTTCAAAATCAATAATCTGTTAAGGTAATAAAGTGCAGTTTTCAAGGATATGACAAGGAAAATACATATATTAGAAAGTAGATAATAATAACAACAATAATGATATCATCATATAATTTAAATTATCATTACTATAGCAAAATATCTTTATATCCCTTATCCAATGTCCAATAAACCCCTAGGTATGACCTATTAAAACACTCATTCTACAAATGAGGAAACTGATGTACAGAGTTCCCATTTATCTTGCCCAAGTTCACATAGGTAGAATATGGAAGATAGCATAGCATCTGTGTCTGTCTTCTACTGTGATATTTCCAGTGCCTAACATGGATCCAAGTTCAAGTTCTTCTAATTAATGGAAGACTGAGTGAATAAGAAAATAAATTATGTCCAGCTCAGAGTAAGACTGCTCTCAAAATTCAGGATTTGTTTTACATGTATGGGCTTAGCTTCTGTCTTTGCCAATTATTCTGAATTAGTCAATTCGGACTGATATTTATATACCAATAATGGAGTTTGTCAACAAAATAAAAAATCCAGGTAACATGAATTGTAGTGAGGCAGGTGCTTAAAATCCTGAAAGATATTTACCTGGGAAGCTCAGTATTGTCTATTGCTACCAGATCTAGGAAGAGAGAAATAGACTTGTTGAACTTTCAGAGAAAATGAGTATAATCTGTTTAATTAACAAAGTCAAAGTGTAAGATGTCAGGCAGTGTGCAGATGACAATTGAATGGACTCTGCCCCTGTGTTTGGAATAACTGTACTCTCACACCAGATGAAGTTGGCTAAGAAAACTCTCACACCTGGGTCAGATGTGAACAATATCTGATCTCGGCTCTCACAAATTTTGGAAGATATAGGCAGAGAAAATAATGCAAGAATTGATGAAATGCCTTCAGGTTGCATTGCAAAAATGCGTTTGTTATAGTTCTGTGATCTGAAATAAATTATCAATGTGCGTAAAGGAATGGAACCCCCATAGTCCATGCACAGTTTATTCTCAAAGGGAGGGAGGAAGAGCGATGCCCTGAGGCATTGCTGTGCCTTCGCAGAAGGACAGCAGGTGCTAGCAGAGAAGCACAGCATGCAGATTGGTTACCCTCAACCATGCCATAGGAATCATAGGTATCCCATGCCAACTTGAAGCCAACTTGGAAAGAAGGGTAGGGAGGAAAACCTCAAGAGAAGTAGAACATGTAACCTAAGCATCTTTTAAAATATATATATATATTTAAAAAATAATATAAGAATATATGCAAAAGAAATACAAATACACAATATAGCAAAGAATTTTAAAAAATCAATAGCTTCTTGGTAAACTAGAAATAAAAATTGAATCTATGTAAAAGGATTATGGAGAAGATTAAATGACATTATATCTCTAGAGAGTATGGCACTATCCTCAATAAATGCTCAATAAATGTTTAAAAATAAATAAATAAATAAATAAATAAATAAAGTATATTATCACTCAAAAAGAAAAAGAAAAAAGAAAGAAGTGGAACAGATCTTTTGGAAGGTTTGAATTGATTGAATATTTGCCCAGAGGAAAACAAATTAACCTAAAATAGACTGCCATGTGTTGGAAATGTGAATTTATTGTTTTTGTATAATTCCATTTTTTTCAAGCAGCAATAGGATTGGAGGATCCAGAGAAAGATGAAATTAGATTTGAAAAACAAAGAATCTATATTTTTGCACAACCAATTTGTTGTATCCAAATTGTGACCGTCCTACCAATATTGTTACACATAATTTATAAATAAGGAATCTGATGCTAAGAAATATTCAGAATAATAACGGTCATAAAAAAACATTATTTTAAGTTGTCAATTTCTAGGAAAGAGGCTGGTTCTACATAGAACAGTTCTGTCACCTGAGGACTGAGTGGCAATTCGGAAGAACACTAACGAAAGAGATTACAGGATGAGAATATGGAGAAAATACTTACCCAACCTAAGAAAATTAATTTATACTTTGTCCAAGATTGTGAATTTTCAGATATTGTAGTCCATTATTCTCACAAGTACACACACATGCCAATTAAAAAAGAAAGGAAAAAAAAAGGATGAAAAGTCAAAATGCTTTAGGATTTCCTTTGTTGTATTTTGTGGTTCAGTATAGTTCGTAATTGATTATTCCTGGTCAAAACCCATCCATTTCTCAATACAATCCTGAATACATAGGGTGGAAAAATCCAATCAACAGCTTCCAAAAAAATTTTTTTTCTGGAAATCAAATGACATGCATTTCATGACTTTTCTAATATTGTCAAATGATGTAGGCTTATCAAAAATCTTGTCTCCAAAAGAAACAAAGATTTATGTGTTTTTGAATATGCTAGAGAAGGTTTTTTTTTAATTGAAGGAAATATTTTGCAATCTCTCTGGAGATATAAAAAACTAATGAATCTACAATGCAACTAATTTTGGCAACACATTTAATTGGGTTCCCTCAGGAGCCATTAGTGAAATATTGGAGGAATATAGAATTCTACCTTTAATGCTAGACTTTTCATAAAGCAAAGAGAAAGACTGATGATATGATTTGCTGCTGTAAATTATCCTTCTCATTATAATTTTAAATGGAGAGATATTAACCTTCACTTTATAGTTTGTTTCAATGAAAAATCATGATATAGGAGGTAAGAATTTAATTTAGGACTAAAAATAATCCAGGTGATTCTATAGTACCACAAGGATGAATAAGTAGTTCTCTGATTACACTGAAGTTTTGCTTTGAGAAGATCATGAATTTTCAGTGGCGTGATATAACAAAGTATTACAGATGTCTTAAAATAAATAGTTGACATTGTTGTATTCAGAGAAAATAGATTAAATGGATGATGCAGTATGGGATAATTTTAGGGTGAAATCTGAGATCGGTATGTAGCATACTTGATTCCAGGCTTTGATATAAACTATATTTGTACACTTTATAAATATAAAGTATATTTTTATACCTTGTAATTAAAAAGTATATTTTTATACCTTGTAAATATAAAATATATTTATATACCTATGAATATAAAGTATATTTGCATACTTTGTATTTTATTTAAAATATATATTATATATGGCCAGGAATGCCTGGCTCTGTGTTCCATCTCTACCATACCAATAAAAGCTGAAGTAGTACTTGTCATTTTACACAATAGAGAGAATTTGTGGGGCTAGATGTAATGATATAACTGCTGTGAATAAACACACTTCACAAAGATAATCTGTGGAAAGCAAACAAGCACCTTGAAAAATGCTAAATATCTTTGCCATTAGGAAAATTCAAATATTGCCACCTACTTGAATGACTTAAAAAAATTCTGACAATACCAAGTGCTAACAAGAATATGTGGCAACTTGAACTCTCTTGCACTGCTGGCAGAACACCAAAATGATACAGCCTCTACTGACAACAGTGTGGAAGTTTCTTGTACAGTTAAACATATATTTACCTTAAGACTGAACCATCCCACTTCTAGAAATTTGTCAGAGAAATTAGAACTGATGTTGACACAAAAACCTGTACATGAATTTTTATAGTGTTATTCCTATTAGTCAAAAACATACCAAATTTCTTTCAGTAGATGAGAGTATAAATAAACCTGAAAATCCACATAATGAGTTGTTCTTAGCAAAGAAAAGAAACGAAATAGTGCTACACAGAAAAGCTTAGATGAATCTCAAAGGTATTATGTGAGGTAAAAAAAGCCAGTTACAAAATATTACAAATTATATGATTCTTTAATATAGCATGCTTAAAAAGGCAAAACTTGAAGGACAGATATGGATCAGCAGTTGCCATGTGTTCAAGATGGAGGGTGTATCTCATGAAAAATGGTTAGCATGAAGGATATGTTTAGGTTGATTGTAATGGTTTGTATCCTGTTTGCAGTGGTGACTATAAGAATTGATGAACAGTTTAAAATCGGGCCCTGAATCCCAAAAGAGTTGCAACACCTACTTTCCAGTGCATTGTACTCACCCAGGACAAGTAACAAGGACATGATGATGGATAATGATAATCCCAAGGAACAGAGAGTGACTACATCTGCAAGCAAGATAATTCCATCCATCTGCCCCATGGGATCTAAGAGCCCTCTCAATTAGAGGCAGAGTGGCCATCACAATCCCAGAATTCTCAGGATTGGGAAATGAATGATGGACTACAGTAGACTTACATTTACTCTACTATTCACTTATAGTTATTCCAGCAATAGAAAAACTTTTATCATTGATTTGGAGGCAGTGGCCACCTGAGATTCTGAGGGGAGTGAGGGGAAAAAATAGGTCTAATATGGGGGCATTTCTGGGACAATGGAATTGTCCTAAATGACGTTGCAATGACAGATACAGGTCATTATATATCTTGTCATAACTTGCAAAATTGTGCAGATGAGAGTTTAAATTATAATGTAAACTATAATCCACACTTAGTGGCAATGCTCCAATACCTGTTCATCAATTGTTGCAAACGTACCACACTAATGAAGGATGCCATTAATTTGGGAAAGTGTCGGAGGGGTAGGGAGTGTGACATATGTGAATCCCCTACATTAGCTATGTATCATTTCTCATTTATGTAATCTAAGTATCTTTAAAATAAAAAAAAAAAAAAAAATTCCTAAAAAAAAATGAGCAAAAACTCAAAAGGACATTTCTCCCAAGAAGATATACAAAAGACAAACATGAAAAGATGTTCAACATTATTAACCATTAGGGAAATGAAAATGAACAACACAATGAGATATAAAAATAATAATAGTAAAAATAGGTTGGGTTGGGGGGAAAATAAACCAAATGTAAGATACTTTGGTCAGTAATAATATTTTGAAGATGCTCATTCATCATTAGTTAAAAATGCTTCACAACAATACAAGGTATTGATGGTAGGGTGAGGTATGAGAGCCCTCTATAATGTTACATATGTTTGTTTTGTAAGCTCATAAATATTACTATATACTTATTGTATATATGTGTTTATGTATGAGTGATATACTTCAATAAATTTTTTATGTAAAAAAATAAATAAATTACATAGAACAGTACCCAATAGTGGATGCAAAATTGAAAATATATATATGAAAAAATTATTGCCTTGAGTAGAAGACTTGAGTAACCAACAAAAAATTTTTTTTAATATGAAAGCATTAGTTGATTATGTAAATTACGTTTCCTGTGGGTATGAAATGATAGGATCTGGGTAAAGGCACCATGAATTAAATAGATAAAAATTGGGGGAATGGGGTTTCTCATAGAAGAGCATTTTTTAAATCAAGTGTTCTGAATATTCCATTTGAATATAATGAATGTAGAGGAAATGGAAATAATCATTGGAGTTGAGGAGAACAATAGCTTGAGAAGTTTGTGGATTTAGTGGATCGAAGAAGTGGGTATTAAGGTTGCTAAAAAGATTATTGCATTAGATAGAAAAGAGATGCTATTCCATGGATTAGAGATTAGAAAAACTAAAAAGTCTTATGTATTAGCTTACCTCTAAAGATTGATTTTTCTAGTATCTCTGCTGTGTTTTCTTGGCAACTTTACTGAGGATAAAATTCACATACATTACATTCAAAAATCTGAACTGTACATTCAGTGGGTTTTAGTACATTCACAGAGCTGTGGATGCATCAACACTGCCAATGATAGAATATTTTCATCACCCCAAAGAGAAACTCCATATCCATTTGCGGTTGCTCTCCATAGCCAGCCTTCTTCTAGCCCTTGGCAATCATTAATCTACATTCTGTCTGCATAGATTTGTTAATTCTGGACATATCCTATAAATTGAATCATATAATATGTGGTCCTTTGTCTCTGGCTTTTTTTACTTGGCATATTGTTTTCAAGGTTCATCCATTTTGTATCATGTAGCAATAATACAATCTTTTAGATTGCCAAATAATATTCCATTGTATAGATATTCCAAAATTTATTCATCCATTGATGGGCATTTGGGTTGTTTTCACTTTTTGGCTATTATGAATAAAACTGCCTTGAATATTTGTGTACATGCTTTTGCTTGCAGAAATGTTTTCATTGCTCTTGGGTATATGCATAGGAGTGGAATAGCTGGGTCTTATGGTAGCCCTGTATATTTCTATTAAAAAATTTGTTGTGATAACATATATACAACCCACATCTTCCCATTTTTACCATTTTTAAGTGTAAAGTTCAGTGGTACTAATTACATTCACAATGTTGTGTTATTACCTCATATATTGCCAAAATTTTCATTATCCCAAATAGAAAATCTGTACCCATTAAGCAATAATTCACCATTCCCTTTCCCATTGCTTCTGGTTATCTGTAATCTACTTTCTGTCTATGAATTTGCTTATTATGAATATTTCAAGTAAACAGAATCATACATACATATATTTTTGTGTGATACTTTGGTTGTTTCCACCTTGGGGCTAGTGTGAAAGATGCTGTTAGAAATATTGCTGTACAAGCATCTGTTTGACTTCCTATTTTCAATTATTTGGGGGTAGATACCTAGGAGTGGTAATGCCAGATCATATTGCAGTTTTACATTTAATTTTTGAAGAATTGCTAAGCAGTTTTCATGGTGCTACATCATTTTACATTCCCACCAGCAATGAACAAGGGATCCAATTCCTCTACATTCTTATAAACACATGTATTAGTCAGAGTTCTCTAGGGAAACGAAATCAGAAGGAGATATCTTTCAATAATATGAGATTTTATAAGAGTTTCTCACATAACCGTGGGGATGCACAAGCCCAGGTTGTGCAGGCAGGCTGCAAACCAAGGTCTTTGATGAAAGTCCAATGAAGGTCCTTGATGAATTTCTGGGAGACATTGCCTGTCCAAAGATGAGTTGGGAAATTCTCTCTGAATGTTAAAATCATTTCCCCTTTTAAGGCATTCAACTGATTTGATAAAGCATCACTCATTGCTGATGCAATCTCCCTGATTGATGTAGATGTAATCAGCCATCAGTGCAGTAAATTCACTGGTGACAAAAGTTCATAAATGTCCTTGTATTACAATTAGCCCAATGCTTGCTTGACCAAACACCTAGGCACAATTACCTGGCTGAGTTGACATATTATCCTAACCATTACAAAACATAATATTTTCCTTTAATTTTTCTTTTGGTAAATAATAACAATCCTAGTAGGTATTTTATTGTGGTCTTGATTTGCATTTACCTAATGATTAAGATGTTGTGCATCTTTTCATGTGCTTATTGGCCATCTGTAAATCTTCCTTGAAGAAGATATTCAAGTCACATGACTGCTTTTTATTTGGGTTGTTTGTCTTTTTATTGTTGAGTTGTAGATGTTCTTTATATATTCTGGAAGTTGAACCATCAACAGATACATGACTTGCAATTATTTTCTTCATTTCTGTAGGTAGTCTTTCCATTAAATTTGGCAAGATTTTGGCCATTATTTCTTCAAATATTCTTTCTGCCCTTTTGGTTTCTCTTTTCCTTCTGAGAGTTCCATAAGTATATGGTAGTATGCTTTATGGCATCCCACATTTCCATAGGTTATGTTCATATTTCTAAATTTTTTTTCTCAATGATTCATTTTCCTGATTTCCTTTAGTTCTTTGCCCATGTATTTCTTTATATCCTTGATCTTATTTGGGGGAGCTGACTTAACACCTTTCATTAGTAATTCCAGTGCATGGGACTTCTCAGAGATGGGTTTTGTAGATTTATTGTATTTCATTGAATGGGCCATTTTTTCCAGGGGTTTCTATTTATTTATTTATTTATTTGTTTGTTTGTTTATTTATTTATTTATTTTTTGTATGCCTTGCATTTCTTTGTTTAATTTTGGACATTTGGATATAATAATATATGAACTCAAGCCATCAGATTCCCCCCCCTTCTCCAGGATATGATGATTAAAAAAATTTTTTTAAAGCTATGGTACTATATTTGTTTGGTGATTTACCACACTATTTTTGAAAAGTATTTATTCCTTGTCATATGTGATTACTGAAGTCATTGTTCCTTTAGCTGGTATTAAGTGAGTATTTCAACAGATAATTCCTTGAATGCCAGAAACTCAGAAACAACAGCAACCATCAACCAACTAACCACACAAATCTCTCCCAGTCTTTGCAATTGACTCTGTATTCAGGCTCTCCTTCAACACTGAGACCAGCTTACACTGAGCCTCTATATCAGTCTAAGGTGGATGATGAGGTTTTTCTCAAGTCTTTCTGAACATGGATCTTGCCTTGTCATGCAAGAGACTTTCAAACTTCCCCACTCTACAAAAGCACTCCTCAATGTCCTAATTCCCCTAATTCTTTTCTAAGCTTTTCTTCCCAGGTGTTGGTGCTCTACTATTGTGTCATTTGGAATCTTTCACCTCAGCTGGCTGCATTTTCCCAGTTCCATGAACTTCTCCACACTGTTTCTCTGCTCCAAGTGAATTCTGGGTTTAGTGAAAAATCTAATGCCCTGAGTCAGCCTTTCAGAAAACCACCACACAGTAGAAACAGGCTTACCTGCACACTAAATTTGGACATTAGATGTGCTTTCCCGCTTCTCTAACCAGATACCAGTGACCTACACTGAGATGGTGGGCTGTCATCACACAAGCCATGGGGCCTACTGGGAAAGGGTGGGGCTAGGACAAGTAAAAGGCCACATATCTTTCCTACTGTTTTTAGGTTGTCTTTTTCTTGACTCAACACTCACTTGGTTGCTGTATACTGTTGACTGTTTTTCAGAGTTCTCAGATAGTTCGTTCTAATACTTTCTAAATTCTTTTCAATGTTTGTATGAGGAGGCATGCATTTGGAAATTCTTACTCTTTCATCTTGCGAATATTTAATGTTTTGATGAATTGTCACCCTATTTTGAAAAGTGACTGCACCAGTTTACATTCTTACCAACATGTGTGAGGATTCCAATTTATGCACATCCTCAACAAGTGTTATTATTTGTATTTTTAATTTCCAACATCATAATGGATAAGAAGTTTTATTTGATTGGAATTTTATTTGTATCTCCCTAATGACTAATGATGTTGAGCACCTTCTAATGTCCTGTGTAGTTTCAGTTTTTCTACATTATCTCTCCCACCCCTGGTTTTGCCAATCCTTCATTTTTTTTTTCCTGCATTTCTCCAAATTCATTTTAATTTTCTAGACTGTATCCTCTTTTCTTTCTATTATTTTCCTCACTGTGCTACAATTTACATTTCTTCTGTAATATTTCCACTACCTTATTACTTTGCACTGCTTGGGAAATACATGTTAATACAGTTAATGTTTCTCATTCCCTGATAATAATAATATTAGGAACAGTCTTATTTTATCACTCTATTGTGTATCACCAAGCTTACTAGGCAAGAGGAGAAAATGAAAGTCATATTTAAAGTAACTTCAGAAACTGGGCTAAAGAACATAAACAATTTATAATGTTAGATGATGGAATTTACAATGAAGGCATAAAACCTATGCCCCAAATAGTATAGTACCATGATCATACAGCAAAATGTACAAGATCTACAAGTAAGAATAGGAATGTTCATGAGTAGGAGCCTTCACTTGACAGAAGAACTAATTTTAGTAGTCTAGGTTTATGCACTGAGAGTAATAACTTTTCAGAATTGCTTTTGACAAATTCTATTTATCTAGTGATTGGTGTCTAGGTCTAGGTGTAGAATACTTGAATGATTGCTTATAACAGAAATTTTAAGGACATGTAAATGTAAAATGAAGAGTGAAAGTAGTGATTACGACAGACATGCTCAGAAAATTTTAAGCACATTTAAATGTAAAATTAATAGTGGAACTAGGGAGGTCACAATTGGATAAAGAGAGAACAAATTCTGAAGGAAAAGGAAGTTGAATATAGAAGCCAGTGGAGAAATAGAAAATGATAACATTGTGTTACACTTAAGTTTCATTTAATTTTAAGTTTATGAATTTATTAATGATTAAAATTTATTGGAGAAACATCTTTTGACTGCATTTTTAAAGCACTCTTTGACCTGTTGGTTCCTTAAGGAATAAATGACAGGATTTATCATCAGGACAACAGAGGTACTGAGCACTGCTAAACGTTTGGTAAAAGCCCTTCATTATTTTGCTGAAGTTATGACATACTTGAAAATGCAGCTTCCATAAGAAATAGACAACAATCATGTGTGAGAAAAGAGTCAAAAAGGACGTTTTCCTTTGCTCTGCAGAGGGGATTCTCAGAATTGTTCTAAGGATGTATGCATAGGAAAGAACCACTAAAGCTAAGGTTACCATGAGAGTGAATACTTCCAAGAAAAATCCCATGAGCTCTAGGAATGCTGTGTCTGAGCAGGAAATCAGCAGCATAGGAGAAGAGTCACAGATGAAACGGTCAACGATGTTGGAGTTGAAGAAATCCAATTGGAGACCCATGATCACAGGTGGAAAGATAATGAAAAATCCAGCCAGTCAACAACTAATTACAAATTGGATGCAAATTCTGCTGTTCATTATTGTTGAGTAGTGCAAAGACTTGCAGATAGCCATGTAACAATCATAGGACATAGCAGTCAAAAGGAAAAATTCTGTTGAACTAAGGACTATGAAAAAAACAAACACCTGGGCCATGCAAGAATTATAGGAAATGCTCATGTCCCCTGTTACAATGCTGACCAGAAATTTAGGAATACAAACTGTTGTGAATGAGATTTCTAAGAGAGAGAGATTCCTAAGGAAGAAATACATGGGGATTTTGAGGCAAGAATCTGTCAGAGTAAGGGTGATGATAGTCAGGTTTCCCATTATACTCAGTATGTGTGTGACAAAGATAAATAGAAACATCAAAATATTCAGCTCCAGGTCATCTGTTAATCCAAGAAGGATGAACTATTTCACAGATGTTTGATTTTTTATTTCTCATCACTGACTTCTGCTATATCTATAAATAATGCAACACACAATAATTCATTCAGTCCAGGGTTCCTTTTCTTATCACATCTACTATATGTTTAAGAAACATATAAGACCTATGTTGAAATAGTACATTAATCCTTGAATTTCACTGCATTCTGAAAATTTGTGCAAATAAGAACAAATATGCTGGTATCTGGGGTATAGCTCAGAGGCTATGTAATATTTCATGAGTCACTTGATACGACTAACATATGTATATAAGAAAAATAAAAACAAATTAATTTCTTCTAAAATTTAATCATGAATATTAACCATGAGTTAACAAATTTGGGGTCAAATATAAAATATAATGTATCGCTTTTGTTGTTGCTAAACTACTATACCAATGACCATATGTTCTAATGATTTTCTTAAAAAGAAAAAATTAGAAGTTCATTTTGTTTAGAGAGTTATTTTTCACATTATTTGGTTAACAGGTTTAATGAAAGTCTTATCTACATTAAAAATTAATATTGTAAGTAAGAGTCTAGCCCAGGAAAACTTATATTTGCAAAATTATAAACAAACTCAAATTAAAGTTTTTTCTTTTTGAATTCATTAATAACTTATCATCATTTTAGAAGAGATTCTGACTGCCAAAGTTGTCACCTAAGTTGTGAATTGAATAGAAAATGGAAAATATAAAATTTGAGAAATGGAGAATATACTTAGAATTATATAATCTCATGTGGAAGCAGTTTGACAACTCAAATCCAAATGCTCTGTTGCACTGTTTATCTGGGAGTTAATGTTTGAGGCATTACTTCCGGAGAATATAATAGACTTACAAACATGTTTCTGCCTTTGATTTTATTACGCCTCACCCCTTTATATGGCATATGGGAGGAAATTGGGAAGATGGTTCTGTTAGTGAGATGGTAACATTGTGGGAATGAATCTAACAGAAAACCATGTTCCTAAAGCAGGGGGAAGCCCAGATAGAAAGGTGACATAGCCCCAGCTGCTGGGAAAAGGTATGTTCAGCTCATAAGCAAAGATTCCAAGAACTCCTGTAACTCCTGATCCTGGAATGTGTTGGTAACATAGTGAGAAATCTGATTGTCCTAATCAATGGTAACAGCTCTGTGGGCAGACCCAACCAGCAGTCAATCCATGTAAAATGAGAGTCTGATGCTCAGGTAGTTCTGCAGTGGGATCCTTGTTTTCAGATTCAGGGCATTGGTTACAGTGGTTCAGGCCAATCAAACCGATAAATTCTCGCACTTTGCTGATTAATTATGTAAAGTTTTAACTTATGTAAATAAGTAAAATTATATTCATTGCCAGAAAAGAGAATATATAGTTTGTTTCCTATTATCATTCAGCTCTAAATTTACTATTTAATATCTAACCCTAAATTTTGGGGCTCATACTTTGCAAAGTGAACATTAGCCAATCTCCTTGGCCAGCTGGTCTCCTGGCATTAGAGCAGAATTGGAATGCGGGAGAAAAGAAAGGAGATATTATTTTTCATTTGCTTTGCCTTGGCATTTGTCTGTATGGCCCTAGCAGTGGCAGTTGACTTCAAAGAGACAATTGACCTCAGCTTTAGCTTATTTTAAGATTCCCAGAAGTAGCCACATCACAAACCTCAGAGGATGTGCACACTATGTTTGTGGAGTACCTCTAATTTCCCAGGAAACCAAAGCAGCCATACAGCATCACATCTTCAGAAGTATGATCAGACACCCTATGCAGCATCTACTCTCAGTTCTTGAGGTCTGGAAATCTGCCTTTTCCTCCTGAGCAAGCAATTCAAAATATCAGTGCCTTTATGACCTATCCCCAGAAGTCATGCAACTGCACTAACTTTTAAAAAATCTCATCACTGAGGGAATAGTTATTTTTTCTGTGTTACTTTTGGGTTCCCTTTTTCTCTTTCACCACTGTAAATCTGAATATGGAGTCCCTTGTATGAAATATCCCCTGGATATATTTTTTTCCTGTCTGGACCCTAATTGATACTTAGAAGAACATAAATATTGGTGAATGGCACAAATGACAACATATATAGTATTTATATATTATCCCTCTAATACCCGTGCTATTTTCCCTTTTCATTAGACCAAACTTGTGCTTGGTTATTGCCTGAAAAGAGCCTAAGTGTCATTAATGAGGGTTGTAAACTCAAAATGATTTTGTCTGTTTTTGATCTTAGTAATCATTAATGAAAAGACCTCTGTGTTTGGTCTCACTGTTACCACTCCTTTTTGGGTTTGTTAAGGATAAAAACAAAACTAAAAAGAAAACTATAATTCCTCCTGATGCAAAAATAGGAAGACACTCCCCTTGCCCTTTTCTTGGAGTATTTATTGTCGAAACTCTTCATTGTAAATTCTTTCTCTGCCCATTTGAGTTATATGTAAATCATTTTAAAAGCTAAATAAGACTCCTGCCTTTTTTAAAAAAATAACTAAAGAAGGTTTTTCTTAAAGACTTAGGAGCCATCTCCTTAAAATGTAATCATCAAAGAAGATAAAGCCTCTATTCCCTGGTTCTTGTCAGGGAATAGAGGACTATATTCTGCAGGCACCTGGCTCAAAGGCTCACTTACCTGTCATTAAGATAAGAGAAGTTTATTTTCCTCTGGATCAAGGGAATGGCAAACACAGATGGCAACTCCAATTATCAGCTGAATTTAGGATGAGCTCTGTGTGACAAATGGTACATCCAAGTCCTCTGATTATTGTTTATGTATATGTACATATATGTAATAGCTTGTTTCTGACTGGCTAGATAAAAGCATAAAGTTTATTTTCTCTTTGCAATCGCTTTAGGAAATTGTTGTGATATATGTTACATTATGATTCAATACTTATTCAATAATAAACCTGTTTTCCCTTTCTTCTACTTTTGAGGGGATTTTTTTCTGATTTACAGGTTTTCTTTATAATTCTATTTCTCTAAAAATTTCTCTAAATTGCTTGAGTCTGAGAGTTGATGTATTATATTTTGGAAAACTTGAGGTTATTTATTTGACTATTCCTTGCGCCCAAAATTCTCTCTCCTCTCCTTCTAGGATATCAATTTACAAGTATTTTAGAATTTTTGACTGTGCCACACGTTTCTTAAACTTGTCTTCTTTTCCTCCATTTTTGCCAATTTTCTTTTTTTCTCCTTTGGCCTTATATTGGATGTTTATCATGTGCCTCTTTTCTACTTTAAAAACCCAGTCGTTTTAAATTCAGGTTTTATATTGGGTAATTCCTTTATGTGGGTTTGGTTTTCTTTATATAGATTCCAAAAACTACAATCTTCATATTTTAACCTATTTTTGCATTTTTTCTTTTTTATTGAACATATCAGTAAAATATATTTATGATCATTGTCTGCTAACTCTGGTGTCTAGCCTATCTGTGATTTTACTTCTATTACCTTTTATTGGTCTTTCTTCCTATATCTTTGCATGCTTATTTTTTATGTGTTTTGATTGCCAGGCATTATGTTAAAATTAGAAAGTTTAGGTTTAGAGAGAAAATATGTAGAAAATACAGAATTCCCAGACACCCACACCCATTATTAACATTTTATATTTTTGTGGTACCATTGTTACAATTGATAAGATAGTATTAATATAATTGTACTATTAACTATAGTCCATAATTCACATTTGGATTTCGCATTGTACAGACCAATACTTGTTTTTGTTTTATAAATCTTTATTCTCCAAACGTGTATACCACCCAAAATTCTCTTTTATCAACATTCAACTATATAATTCAGTAGGGTTAATAACATTTACAATGTTATGCTATCATACTGTTATCTATTACCAAAACATTTCCATCACCCTAAACAGGTTGATTCCATTTTTTGTAATGATGAATAATGCTGCTATAAATATAGATGTGCAAATATCTTGCAATACTTTTAGTTAAATACCTAGAAGGGGAATTGGCAGGTCATATGGTAATTCTATACTTAACTTTCTGAAAAACTCTTACATTTTTTTCAGTGCTGGCTGCAACATTTTACTTTGCCAACAAAAATAAACAAGTTTTCCTAATTCTTTTTTTAAAAGATTTATTTATTTAATTTTTATCCATTTTTACCCCCCCCCCCCGTTTTGCTGTTTCTGTGTCCATTCATCACTGGTAATTCTCTGTGTCTGTTTCCTGCCTTCTCCTCTCATCCTTCTCCTCCTGTCTTCACTGGGATTTGATCCTGGGAACCTCCGATGTGGGAGAGAGGTGTCTTACCGCCTGCAACACCTCATTTCCTGTTTTTTCTTTTGGGGGGGTGTCTTGTCTTGGCTCTCCATTTGTCATTCTCTTGTTACGTCATCATCTTGCTGCGTGGCTCATTGGGACCTGGCAGTGCACCCACGTGCGGGTCTGGATGGCACATCCATGTGTGGGGTCTGGGGGCTCACCCTCTTGCGGGGCCTGAAGGCACACCCGCACATGGGGCCTGGCGGCCCGCATGATTTTTATATTTTTCTTTATTTTTACTGGGAGGTCACGGGGATTGAACCCAGGTCCCTCCATATGAGAGACGGACACCAAAACATTTGAGCCACATCTGTCCCCAAGATTTCTTAATTCTACACATCTTCTCCAAACTTTGTGATTTTTCATTTTGTTAATAGTAGGCATTCCAGTGGGTGTGAAATACTATCATATTGTGATTTTGAAATATATTTTCCAAATAGCTAATGATGTTGAACATCTGTTCATGTGCTTTTTAAAATTATTATTTGTATATCTTCTTTGGAGAAAAGTCTATTCAAGTATATTCCCCATTTTTTAATTGGTTGTTTCTGTTTATGTTGCTGATTTGTAGGATTTCTTTATAAACTCTAGATAATTAAAAAATTATCTGATATGTGATTTCCAAATATTTTCTTCCATCCTTTAGGATACTTTTTACTTTCATATGAAGTCTTCCGATGCACAAAAGTTTTTAATTTTGCTGAAATCCCATTAACGTATTTTTCTTTTGTTGCTCATGCTTTTGATGTAAGTATAAAAAAACCATTACTTAAAAAAAAGGTTCCTGAACATGCATCCCAAATTTTTCTTCCAGAAGTTTTATTGTCCTTCTTCTTTTTTTTTTTTTTTTTTTTTTTTAATAGTCCTTCTTCTTATATTTAGTGTTTGATCTGTTTTGTGTTGATTTTTTGTATGTGGTATGAGGTAAGGGTCTCCGTTTATTCTTTTCATATGGATATCCAGTTTTCCCAGAACCATTTTTGAAAATAGTATTCTCAATTTAGAGGATTTGGCACCCTTGTCAAAATTCAGTTGCCTATAGATATAAGACTTCATTTCTGAACTCTCAATCTGATTCTATTTGTCTGTAAGTCTGTCCTTGTGCCAGTAACCTGCTCATTTGTCCACTGTAGCTTTGTAATAAGTTTTAAAATTGAGAAGTGTGAGTCCTCCAACTTCATTCTTCTAAGGATGGTTTTGGTAGTTTGGGACCCCTTACCCTTCCATATGAATTTGATGATTGCAAATAATGCTGATGGAATTTTGAATTAGATTTCATTGGATCTGTAAATTGCTTTGGGTATAAATGGTATCTTGACAATATTTAGTCTTCCAATCCTTGAGCAGGCTCTTCACAAACCTAGGGCAAAGGTTCACTCTCTCCATCCACTGGGTTGGCAGCCAGACACTGTAAATGCCAGGACACAGGCCCTATCATCTCCAAGCATTGGGATGGCAGCAATCTCCCTGAACTTCAGGGTTGAAGGCCTCCTCCAACACCAGGGCTGATAGGCAGCCTCCTCCCAGGTCAGGGGCAGACTCACCCTTTCCAAACACATAGCTGAACCCTCTCTCTTGGCACAAGGAGATCTCTTTTGTCCAGACCTCAACTTCCTGAGTTATGTCCTTGAGGTCATTGTTCCCTTGAATTTCTTCTGTTCTCTGTCCCTTTCAGTCCAGGCTGACATTGTTCTGCTCATATAAATTTTGCACAATCCTTGTCCATTTTGTGTGCAGTTCACAGTGATCAAAACTATCAGACAGAAGGACTTCCCTAGATCCTTCCAGCATAACTGCATTTCCTGTCCTGATTACTACTGTAATAGCTGACAGGGACCCTTTTCAGTTAAACCATCACTTATGGAGCCTTATTCTCCAGGAATTCACATTCTGGAAGCTCAAGGAGTTTCCTTATAGAGCTGCTTCTGGCCCTAGTCTCAGAGCACACTATCTGGATGGACAAAGAATTTTCCAAACCATAAATTTCTGATTTCTTTGTGCCCAGGAGCTCCGTTCTAAGCTTATGCTTTTCCTCTCTCATTTCATGTTAAGCTGCAAAGAAAATCTAGGCTACACCTTCCACACAGCTTGGAAATTTCATCTAAATAACCAAGTTCATCACTTAGCAAGTTCTGCCTCCCATCCACCATCAGGACTAATATTATGAAGTTTTCTGCCACTTTCAAACAAGGATCTCCTTTCCTCCAGTTTCTGATAACACAGTCATCATTTTCTTTTTAGACCCCATGGGAAGAAACTTTAGCATCCACATTTCTAACAACAGTCTTTTCAAAGCAATTTAGGCTTTTTCTGTCAGGCACCTCTCAATTCTCACAGACACTTTTCCAAAGATATTTCAAATTTCTTTTGAATTTGCAAGAGCACCAACCCACTTTCCTGGTACCAAAAACTGTTTTAGTTTCCTGACTGCCAAAGCAAATACCATGCAACGGCATGTCAAATACCATGCAACAGGGAGGCTTAAACAATGATTGTTTCTTGTACCCCTGTTTTGAGGCTAGGATAAGTCCAAAATCAAGGCATCATCAAGAAGATGCTTTCTCCCAAAAGGCATTCTCAGGCTGCCACTGGTGATTCTTGGTCATTAGGTTTTCTGTCTTTAGGCAATGCTCATGGGGGCTTCTCTTGGTCTTTCCCTTTTCTTTTGGATTCAATTGACTTTCAGCTTCTGGCTGGAAAAAAATCCTCTATGGCTTTTTTTTCTATTAGTCCTTATAAGGGACTCCAGCAATAAGATCATGATCCATTTAGTCACAGTATAACTGAAGCAACCTCATGAGAATGTCCTATTTACAATGAGTTCACATCAATAGGAATAGATCAAGTTTAAGAACATTTTTTTCTAGGTATATAGTTCCAAACCACCACAAAGTCCTTTACATCCTTTGTTAAAGCTATTCCTATTTATTTCATTATTTTAGATGCTATTGTAAATGCAATTTCTTTCTTAGTTTCCTTTTCAGATTGTTTATTAGTAGTGCATAGAAACAATACTGAATTTTTAAATGTTGGTCTCGTACCCCATCATTTTTCTGAATTCATTTATTAGCTCTAGATTTCTTGTGGATTTTTCAAAATTTTCTACATATAAGTTCATGTTATCTGCAAAGAAGGAAAGTTTTACTTCTTCCTTTCAAATTTTGAAGCATATTTTTTTCTTGATTAATGGTCTGGCTGGAACTACCAGTTCAATATTAAATAACTCTGGTGACATCCTTGTTTTGTTCCAGATCATAGAGGGAAAATATTCAACCTATCACCACTGAGTATAATGTTAGCAGTGCATTTTTCATGTTGAAAATGTTTCCTGCCATTCCTAGTTTTCTAAGCATTTTATCAAGAGGGGGCTGGATTTTAGCAAATGCCTATTCTGCATCAATTGGTATGATCTTGTGCTTTTTTTCCTGTTGATTTTCTTATTTTACAATATTCTTGCATAACTCAGATAAATCCCAGCTGATCATGGTGTATTGTTGTTTTAACGTCCTGTTGGATTCAGTTTGTTAGTATATTGTTGAGGATGTTTTCATCTATATTCATAAAAGATCTTTGTCTGAAATTTTATTTTCCTTTTGTATATTTATCTGGCTTTGGTATGAGGAAAATGTTGGCCTCAGATTATTTTGGTACTGATTCTTCCTCTTCAATTTTTTGAAAGATTTTGAGCATAATTTCTATTAACTCTGCTGGGAATTTACCAGTGAAGCTTCTGTTTCCGGGCTTTTTCTTTTTTGGGAGGTTTTTCATTTCTGTTGCAACCTATTTATTTATTATAGGTCTGTTTAGATTTTCTACTTCTTATTGCATCAATGAAGGTAGATTGCAGGAATTTGTCCATTTCATCTAGGTTATAGAATTTCTTGTCATACAGTTGTTTATGGTATTCTCTTAACATTCTTTTTATTTTTCCTTTTTATTTCTGTTTTCAGTTCATTGTGTCCTCTCTCTTTTTTCTTAGTCAATCTATTGAAAGTAAAATTCTACATTTTATTTTCAAAGAATGAAATTTTAGTTTCATTGATTCTCTCAATGTATTATACTCTAATTCATTCATCACTCTTCTAATCTTAGTTACATATTTCGTTTTACTTGCTTTGTATTAAGTTTGCTCTTCTTTTTCTTGATCCTTTTGTTATGAGGCTAGATCTCTGATTTGAGATTTTTCTTCTTTTTTAATGTGAACATTTAAGGCTGTAAATTTTCTTCTCAATACTAAATTCATCTCATTCCACCTGAGTCCTTATGTTATATTTTCATTTTTATTCACATCAAAATATATCTTAATTTCCCTTTTATTTTTTCCTTGATATTTTGGCTGTTGAAGAGTACATTGTTTAATTTTCACATATTATGAATTTTCCAGTTCTCATTCTGTTATTGACTTCTGGCTTCATTCCATTGTGGTCAAAGAAAATACTTTGTATGATTTCAATATTTTTAATTTATTGAGACTTATTACATAAAATACAGTCTATCCTGGAGAGTGACCCATGTGCACTAGGGGAAAATATGTATTCTGCTGCTGTTGGGTGACATTTAAGTTCCAGTTTATTTGTAGTTTTGTTCATGTCTTATATTTCCTTATTCATCTGCTGTCTAGATGTTTTATAAATTATTGAAAATGATGTATTTAATCATTTACTATTAATGTAGAATCATCTACTTCTTCCTAAAAGTCTATCAATAGGTCCTTCATATATTTTGGGGCTATATCTTTTTCTATAAATAAATATATATATATATTTATATTTGTTATGTCCCCCTTTTCAATATATAGTCACTTTCTTTATCCCTCATAACAGTTTTTGACTTAATTTCTATTTTATCTGATATAAGTATATCTACCCCAATTCTGTTTTGGTTATTATTGGCATGGTTTATATATTTTTTCCATCTTTTCACTTTCAGCCTACTTGTGTCTTTGAATTTAATGTGAGTATCTTGCAAGGAGCATCTGATTGGGTCATGATTTATTTTTTATCCATTCTGCCAAACTTTTCCTCTTGACTGGAGAGTTTCATCTATTTACATTTAAAGTAACTGCTGATAATGCAGTACTCTCTTCTGACAATTTACTACATGTTCATTGTAGGTCTTATGTATGTTTTATCCCTCAATCCTTCCTTTAATGCCTAATTTAATATTAGTTTGACTTAATTTCACTGTGGACTTTTGTGTCTCTTCTGATTTCTTTCTTTATATATTTTGATTGATTTTCTTTCCAGTTACCATAGGGTGAAAATTTAATATTCTAAATATATAACCATGACATTTGATTTAATATCAACTTAACTTTAATGGCATGCTCATACACTCTCCTATACCCCTTTGTTTCCCTGATTTTTTTTTATTTGTTCCAAATTATATCTTTATACATTATTCCCCAAACCACAGAATTATCATCACTTTTAACACATTTGCATTTTTAAACCCATAGGAAATAAGAAGTAGGATTACATACAAAAAAACACAGTAAAATAATAAGGGCATTTATAGTCACCAATATGGCTACCTTTCCTTGAGGTTTTTTTATATATATATATATATATATTTTTTTTTTTTTTTTAACTTTATTTTTTTATTTCTTTCTGTTGCTACCATTCACTGTCTAGGGTCCTTTCCGTTTAGTCCAAAGAACTCCATTTAACTTTGCTTCTAGGGCAGGGCTAGTGCTAACAAAGTCTCCCAGGTTTTTTTTTTTTTTTTTTTAACCTGGAATATCTTATCTTTCCCTCATTTCTGAAAGGCAGTCTCACCAGATATGTAAATCTTGGTTGGTAATTGTTTCTGTTATCACTTTAAATATTTCATCCTATGGACTTCTTTATTGCATGGTTTCTGATTAGAAATCACCATCTAATATTATTGGGATACTTTGTACATAACACATTGCTTTTCTGGTAACTTTCAGATATTTCTCCTTGTCATTTGCATATTGTGCCACTGAGTGTATTTCTTTGTTTTAATGAAAGTTGTGGGGTTACAGGAAAAATAATTTATAAAATACAGAATTCCCATATATAATCCCACCTTCAACAACTTGCATTAGTGTGGAACATATGATACAATTGATGATAGCACTTTTTCATAAGTGTACTTTTAATAAAGGTCCATGTTTTAACTTTGGGTTCACTGTTTGGATAGAGTAATTACATGGATTTTTAAAAAAATATTCTACTACCCTATTTACAGTCTAGCATTACTCCCTTTTAATAATATTCAGATATATATTTCAGTACTGTTAAATGCATTCAAAGTGTTGTACTACCATCACTACCACCCATTACCAAAATAGTTCCGTCATTACAAATAAGGACCCTGTACATTTTAAGCCTTAACTTCCCATTTGCTATCACAACTCCATACTTGGTATATTCTAGATTCTGACACTAATAGTTAGCTCATTCTAAATTTTTTTCTTTCTTCATTTTTTATTATTAAAGAAGCTTTAGATTATTACATCAATATTATATGAGAAATATAGGGGACTCCCATATTCCCCGCCCCCTCCCTTTCTCACACTTTCCTACATTAACAGTATCCTTCATTAGTGTGTACATTTCTTACAATTGATTAACACATATTGAAGCATTGCTACTAACCGTGGACTATAGTTTACATTATAGTTTACACTCTGCCCTGCACAATTTTATAGGTTATGACAAAATGTATAATGGCCTGTATCCATCATTGCAATGTTATGCAAGACAATGCCAATGACCCCAAAAAGCCCCCATGTTACATCTATTCATCCTTCTTTGTCATCTCAGAACCACTGGTGACCACTGTCTTTATCTTTTTTTTTTTATTCATAGTAGTGTATTCATGATTTTTTTTACTGTGTTTTGTGTTTTTTTTTTTAAATTTTATTCAAGTATATTATTCATACATGAACATCCATAAACAGTAAGTGTATAGAGAAAGTTGTGAACTTACAAAACAAACATGCATAACATCATACAAGTCTCTCATACATCAATACCTTGCATTGCTGTGAAACATTTGATAGAAATTATGAAAGAATATTGTTGAAGTATTAGCAGTATTAACTGTAGTCCATACATTACATTGTTTTTTATTATTTATCCTATTCTTTTATTTATTTTTATACATTTTTACCCCACCTCCACCCCAACCCCCCAATTTTGCTGTTTTTCTGTCCATTTGCTGGGTAATTCTTCGTGTCTCTTTCCTGCCTACTGTTGTCATCCTTCCCCTCTTGTCTTCACCAGGATTCAATCCTCAGAACCTCTGATGTGGGAGGGAGGCATCCTACTGCCTGCACCACTTTAGTTCCTGTTTTTTCGGTGTATCTCATCTTTGCTCTTCTTTGGTTCAATTCCCTGTCATTTCATCACCTTGCTGCATGGCTCGTTGGGTCCTGATGCACACCCACTCATGGGGCCTGGTGGCACACCTGCACATAGGGCCTGATGGCCTGCGCACCTTCTATATTTTTCTTTTTTAAAATTTTTACTGGGAGGTCCTGGAGATTGAACCTTGGTCCCTCCATACAGGAGATAGACGCCCGACCATTTGAGCCACATCTGCCCCTCTGCTATATATCTTAAGGTTGACCAAAGATACCTAGATTTAGTCATTTCCCATACAGGATGATCATATAATAAATAAGGCTTGGTTTATCACCAGCGTTCTAAAAATCAGATCTAGGGAGAAAAACTAGGTCTAGGAACACAAGCATGGTTTCTAATATAGCAAATGTTTAATGTACCCTGATTATAACAAAATCAGGACAGCGAGAATATACACATTGCACACTGCATTTATATCAATGATAAAAGTTCTTCCATTGCTAGAATAATAACAGGTCTATAATAGAATAATAGTAAGTCTACTTTAGTCTATTGCTCATTCCCCAATCTTGAGGATTTTGGGACTGTGGTGCCCACCCTCTTTCTAATTGAGAGGGGGATTATATCCCATGGGGCAGATGGATGTAACTGTCCTGCAGTTGCAGACACTCTCTGTTGGTTGGGGTTGTAGCTGTCCATTATAATCTCCTTATTAGTTGTCCTGGGTGACTTCACTAAACTGGAGAGTAGGTGTGGCAACTCTGCAAAGATTTAGGGCCCAACTGTCACATGGATGGACCAAAGATTTAAGTCTCTGGGACATATATTTAACAAATATACTGCTAATTATAGGTTCAAGAAAAAACGGCAGAAAAGCTACATGTAGTAAAGCTATAAATGAGTCTAACTCTCTTACACGGGGGAACATTAGTTCCAAAGTAAGGCCCACTGACAGCGTGCTGAAACCTGAGCCTGTCTGCTCTGCTGATAGTGTCTAGATGTCTTTAGAGCCCTCAGGAGCCCTGCTGTTTGAGTCACTGTTTACTGTGGCAGTCAATGAGATCCTTCTGAGACATGCATAAGTGTAACCTCTGGAATGACTTCCTGATTCACTTTGAAATCTCTTACCATAAAAACTCATTTTATTTAATATTTCCCCCTTTTTGTCAAAATCTTTTTCCAGATATATTGCTGGTTGGTGCTTGGTAGGCTCATCCCCAGGAGTCATGCCCCATGCCAGGGGGAGGTAGTGCATTTCTATGCTGAGTTTGGCTTAGAGATAAGCCACATTTGAGCAATAAGGAGGCTTTCTGGAGGTAACCCTTAGGCAATATGCAATACTAGGCTAAGTTTCAATTTCACAAAAAAAGTTTCAAAAGCACAGTCATCAATATGAAGGGCCTGGAGTAACAGTCTGTCTTTCTTCACTAGGCACTGCCCATGTCCTCGGGGGATTCTTGCTATTCTATTAGAGAATGTAGCAGGACTCCCCCAGATGGGAATTCAATATACCTTCAGTTATTTTGTGGGTCTCCACCCACTGAGACAATACTCCATGAACACTTGAACATGTTTATGTGCCTTAGAGGCATGCCCCAGGTACACCCCTCCCCACACATACCACATCACTGACATCCCACTCTACTGATCTTCCCCTGCCATAGTCGTGACCCTTCTGTGATACAAAACCTCGCCAAAAAATGAAGCCAAAAAAAATGAAGTTAATGAGAAAATAAAATAATAATTTTGAAATTAACAAATATATAAAAAAATAAAAAAATTGAAATAAAATAATTTTTTTTATACATCATGTCTTTCATCACTGTAAGATCTGTTGTCTTGTACAAACAATGACATTTTCTTCCATTTGTTCATCAGTGAGATCATACTCTATTTGTGTCTGGATTATTTCACTTAACATGATGTCCTCAAGGTTCATCAATGTTATTGCATGTATTAGGACTTCATTAGTTTTTATGGCAGAATAATATTCCATTGTATATATATATACCAAATTTTATTTTTCCATTCACTATATGATGGACACATATACACATATGTGTTGCTTCCATATTTTGGCAATTGTGAATAATGCCACCATTAACACTGGTGTAAAAATATATCTTTGAGTCCCTGCTATCAGTTCTTTGGGGTATATATAGTAATGCAATTGCTTGGTCATATGGTAATTCTATACTTCTCTTAATGAGGAACCACCAAACTGTATTCCACAGTGACTGTACCATTTTACATTGCCACCAGCAAGGAATGAGTGTTCTGTTCCTTTGCATCCCCTCCAGCACTTGTACATTTCTTTCTTTCTTTTTTTTTCTTTCTTTTTAACAATGGCCATTCTAATGGGTGTGAAATGGTATCTCATTTTGATTTTGAGTTGCAGTTCTCTGATGGCTAATCATGTTGAGCACCTTGTCATATACCTTCTGAACATTTGTATATTTTCTTTAATTGGGTTGTTTATCTCTCCATTGTCAAGTGGAAGGATTTTTCTATATAATCTGGGTTTTAATCCATTTAATCCATTATTGAATATGTCGTTTACAAATATGTTTTCCCTTGTGTAGGTTCTCCTTTTACTTTCATTATAAAGTCTTTTGATCAACAAAAGTTTTTTTCTTTTTTTTTTTTTTGCTTGTAATTTTGATGCTGTCTCATTCATCTATTTTTTTCTTTCATTGCTTGTGTTTTGAATGTAAAATTTAAGAAACCATTGCTTAATACAAGGTCTGGAGATGCTTCCTCAAGTTTTCTTCTAGTAGTTTGATAGTTCTAGCTCTTCTATTATATTATTGATCCATTTTGAGTTCATTTTTGTATAAGGTGTGAGGTAAAGGACTTCCTTTTTTTATTTTTGCAAATGGAGGTCCAGTTTTCTCAGCACCATTTGCTGAAGAGACAATTCTTTCATAATTGAGTTGTCTTTACCTCCTTGTCAGTTGGCCATAAATGTGAGGGTTGATTTCTGCCCTCTTAATTGTAATTCATTGGTCTATATTTCTGTCCTTGTGCCATGACCATGATGTTTTGATTATTGTGGCTTTGTAATAAGTGTAATTTTTTCTACTTAATTATCCTTTTTAAAGAAGGATATAGCTAATAGGGGCCCCCTACCCTTCCATATAAATTTGATGATTGGCTTTTCCATTTATGCAAAGAAGATTGTTGGGATTTTGAATGGAATTTCATTGACTCTATAAATTGAATTGGATAGTACTGATATCTTAATATTTGATCTTCCAATTCATGAACACAGAAGGCCCTTCCATTTTTTAGGTTTTCTTTAATTTCTTTTAACAATGTTTTGTAGTTTTCTTTGTACAAGGTCTTTACATCCTTGGCTAGATTTCTTCATAGATATTTGTAACTTTAAGTTATTATTGTGAAGGGAATTTTTTTCTTGATTTCTTCTTCCAGTTGTTCATTGCTTATGTATAGAAACACCACTCTTGTATGTGTGTTGATCCTGTACCTCAACACTTGCAGAATTTATTTATTAGATCTAGGAATTTGTTATAGATTTTTCAGGAATTTCTGCATATAGTATCATCTTACCTGCAAATAGAGAAAGTTGTATTTCTTCCTTTCAAATTTGGATGCTTTTATTTCATTTTCTTTCTTAATTTCTCTGGCAAGAACTTCCAGTACAATGTTGAATAATAACAATGGGGACAGTGGGCTTCCTTTGTTTGTTCCTGATCTTACAGCAATAGCTTTCACTTTTTACCATTAAGAAAGCTGTTTGCTTTGGGCTTTTTATATATGCCTCTTTTCATAATTATGATGATTCCTTGTATTCCTGTTATTCTAAGTGTTTTTATCAAGACATGGTGCTGTATTTAGTCAAATGCCTTTTCTGGATCAATTGATATGATAACGTGCTTTCCCTCCTCTTCTTTCTGTTAATGAAGTATATTACCTTAATTGATTTTGTTATGTTGAATCATTTATGCTTACCAGGATTAAATGCCATTTCATGGTGTACAATTATGGTGTACAATTCTTTTAATATGCTGTTGGATTTTTGCTATTATTTTTTTAAGGATTTTTGCATTTAATGCTTAGGAGATAATGGTCAGTCATTTTTATTTCTTGTGGTATCTTTATCCAGCTTTGGTATGAAGGTGATATTGGCTTCATAGCATGAGTCAGAGTGTACATTTTCTCTTCAATTTTTTGAAAATTTTGAGCAGAATTAGAGTTAAAATATCTTTGATTGTTTGGTAGAATTCCCTTGTGAAGCCATCTGGTCCAGGGCTTTTCTTCATTGGAAGGTTTTTAATTACATAGTCAATCTCTTTAATAGTAACTAGTTTCTTGGATTTGCTTTTTCTTGAGTCATGCAAGTAGTTTGTGTGTTTATAAGAATTTATCCATTTCAACTAGGTAATCTAATTTACTGGCACACAGTTGTTCATAGTATACTCTAATACACATTTTTATTTCAGCAGAGTCAGAAGTTCTTACAACCTAACACCTGGCCCACAAGTTGGGCCAGCCGTGAGAACAAAGAACACAACTGGCATTTAGTCAAGCATAAGCTTTATTGGGACTTATGGACAGGAAAGAACCTCTGATGGTGGTGGTTCAGAGAATGAAGATAGTGCTCCACAAAGGAATAATAAAATGAGGGGTGATATATAAGGGGTTTCAGAACAAGAACATTCCATATATTATGAGAACAGTTTCTGCTAGGGTGGGGTCTGGTGATGTTTTCACTATACTCATTGAGAGAATGCTTACCAAGGACATTTACTGCTTTGGGGAGATTATAGTTTATTATATCTATTATATTATATTATAACCTTTGCCTTATATTTAGGTCATGCTGTTACATGCTGAAGACTTAGAGGGGAGGCAGTGTGTCCACACAGTAGTAATGTCAGTAGTAATTTCCCATTTTTTCATTTCTTGCTTTCATTATTTGTATCTTTTTTTTTCTTTGTCAGTCTAGCTAAACTTTTAAAAATTTTATTGAGTTTTCAAAGAATCAACTTTTGGTTTTATTTATCCTTTCTGCTTTCTTTAAGGATGTATAAGGCTTGAATCAAGGACCTACTACATGGGAAGTAGGCACTCAGCCACTTGAGCTACATCCACTCCCTACTACTGCTTTTTGTTTGTTTGTTTTCTGTTTAATTTATCTCTGCTCTAATCTTTGTTATTCCTTCCTGCGTCTCAATTTCTTAATAGTTTGCTCTTCTTTCTCCAATTTTTCTGGTTTTGAGGTTAGGTCTCTGATTTGAATCTTTCTTCAAAGTATTTGGTAAGTATTTAGAACCATAAATTTCTCTCTCCACACTCTTTTTAGTGCATCCCATTTTGTGTTTTCATATTCATTTGACTCGAGATATTTCTTAATTTCACTTCTGATTTCTTCTTTAACCTATTGGTTGTTTAAGGTGTTTCCTTTATTTCCACCTATTTTTAAATTTTCTCTTTCTCCCACATTTCTAGCTTCATCCATTGTGGTTGGAGATCATATACTGTATGGCTTCAATATTTTTTTAATTTATTGAGACTTGTTTTGTGACCCAATACACTTGAGAAGAATATGTATTTTTTGTGTGTGTGTTCAGTGTTATATAATATTAGGTCTGGTTGGCTTAGTATATCATTCAAATCCTTTACTTTCTTACGACCTTCTATCTAGATGTTCTATTATTGAGATTGATGAATCCTACTATTAATGTAGAATCATTGATTTCCACCTTCAAATCTGTCAGTATTTGTTCATATATTTTGAGGCCCTGTTATGTAGATGCATTTATATTTAAAATTGTTGCATATTCCCATTGAATCATCCTCTTTATTGGTATACAATGACCATCTTTATCCCTTGTAACTGTTTGTTGACTTAAAGACTATTTGAACTGATATTACTATAGTCACCCCGGATCTGTTTTGATTACAACAAAACATTCTTTGCATATTTTTCCATCCTTTCACCTTCAAACTACTTGTATCTTTGAATTTAAGGTGAATCTCTTACAGACAGCATATAGTTGGGTCATGCAATATTAACTATTCTGCCAATCTCTGCCTTTCAACTGGAAAGTTTAATCCATTTACATTTAAAATCACTACTGAAAATGCAGAACTTTCTTCTGCCATTTTACTAGTTAGCCTTTTTAAGCCTTATAGCTATTTTGTCCCCCACTTTCATTAATTTCTACTTTTATGTGTGTTTCCTTTTTTGTGTTATAACATATTGAGTGACACCTCATTTCTATCTGGATTTTTTTTTCATCTATTTTTATTGTGTTTACCATAAGGTGAAATTTAACCTCCTACATATAAAACAAATATGGTTGATTTGATGTCAATGTGACTTCAATAGCATGAACATATACTTTTTTTAATGAATGATATGGTTGTTATATTTTTACTTTTAAAGAAACTTTAGATTACATAAATGTTTCATCAAAAATATATGCACATAAACTTTTTCTATAACCCTCTATTCCCCAACATGTTTGTACTTTCTACTATTTATATCTCTATATATTGTAAGTTCAAAACCTTAGATTTATCATTACATTTTATGCATTATCATATTAGCACCAGTAGGAAATAAGAAATGGAGTTACCAAAAGTACAATAATACTCATATTTATAATTACCCAAATGGTTGTTTTACTTCATTTCTTTATTTTTTTATGCTGCTTTGATCTACTGTCTAGTGTCCTTTCATTTAAGCATGAAGAATTCCCCTTAGTATTACTTGTAGGCAATTCTAGTGGTGATGAATTCACTAAGAGAGTATTGCTGGATATATAATTCTTGCTTGGCAGTTGTTTTCCTTCAGCACTTAATTATTTCAACTAACTGCCTTCTGCCTTCTTGTCTCCATGGTTTCTTTTTTTTTTTTTTTTTAAGATTTTATTTATTTATTCATTTATCCCCCCCTTGCTGCTTGTGCTCACTGGGTCAGCTAACCACGCCGTGCGGGCAGGCTTACCTTCACCAGGAGGCCCCAGGAACCGAACCCGGGGCCTCCCATATGGTAAACGGGAGCCCTACTGATTGAGCCACAGCCGCTTCCCAGTCTCCATGGTTTCTGATGAGAAATCAGCATTTATTCTAATGTTTATTCAAATTACATAACATGTTGCTTAACTCTTGCAGCTTTCAGAACTCTCTCTTTCCTTTCCATTTGATAGTATAATCAATATATGATGGCGTGCATTTTTCTTCATATTAATCCTGTTTGGTGTTCTCTGAGTTTCTTGGATGTGCACATTCATGTCTTATGCTAAGTTTTGGAACTTCTCTCTCATTACTTCTTTGACCATTCCTTCTTCCCCTTTCTCTCTTTCATCTCCTTCTGGGACTCACACAATTTGCATAATGGTTTGCTTGATGGTGTTCCATAGCTGCCTTACACTATTTTTGCTTTTTATATTCCTTTTGTTCTTTATGCTTCTCAACCTGAATTATTTGAAGTGTCTTTACTTCATGTTCACTGATGATTTTTTCTGCCAAATCCAGTGTGCTCTTGAAATCCTCCTGGGCACATTTCATTTCAGTTATTGTGGTCTTCAACTTCAGTCATTCTGTTTGGTTCCTTTCTAAAATTTATATCTCCTGATATACTTTAGTTCTTTCTCTGCACTTCCCTTCATTTCCTTGAGCTTTTTTAAAAAAGGCTTTGTTCAGTATATGCACTTTCTCATTTTCTTCTATGGTGTTTTCTTTATTTTTATCCTCTTCCTTTGGATGAGCCATTATTTCCTGTTACTTTGCCTTGTACCCTTCCATTTAACAATGTACATTTTAATATTTTAATATATTAAATCTGGGATTAATTTCTGGGTTCTTTTTTTCTTGGTTTTGTAACTATCTTTAAGTTAGAGATTTCCTTGAGCTTCAGCTTTCCTGTCAGGAAGGGCTTCCCAAGGTGGATGATGAAGTTTGCAGGGATTTCCCTTTCTTTCTGGGGCTCTGCCTTCTCCTGAACTTTTGATTGTTAATTGTTTTGGAGGTCCCTGTATACAGGAGTTTGGTTGTCCCCTCTGTTTCCCAGGTATTTAAACCTGGCAGGCCGTATTCCCAAAGTGTCCAACTCTATAGTTTTTTGATCTCCTTTCATTGTTTCATGCTGCTTTTGCTTTGAGGACAAATTCTGAGATGTAGGTCACCCCAGAGAGGTTTTTCACAAGTCAGTCTTTCCCAGGGAAACAAGGCCAAGGATTCATGAAAAACATGCAGACCAGTTCAAAAGTGACCTGGGGAGGGGATCAGAAAGGGCCTAAAGAACTCTGATGGCTCCCCAAAACTGAGCTTCTCTGGTCTGCCAAGCAAATGCAGCCTTTAGATAACTGTCTGCCACAGTCCTGGGAAAGTACTGTGCCTTTAATACTTTACCACCTGTGCTCCTGTCCAAGAGGGTTGAAGCAATGATTGCCAAAGACTCGTCCAGGGTAGGGTTAAAACAATGACTACCACCACCTTTGTCAAGGATGGATTAAAACAATAACTGTTCTCAGTGCCAGGACCAAGTGATCTGAATTCACTAATCAAAAGCCATGATCAGTGATTAGTTGTGCCCACCCCTGTTTTTGGAGAAGCAGATTTTTCTGCTCTATCTGTCACCAAGAACTAGCCAGAGACTAGACAGCTTCGCAGTTTCCTGCAAGAGTGGGGCATAGATGGCAGTATCTGCCACAGGGAGAGAAAAATTTACAGTTCTTTACCATAGTTTAGCAGCTTCATCCTCCCACTCCTCCTGAAGAGTGATGCTGACAATGATCTTCTGGTGCCAGGAGCTTCAAAATAGTTGTTTCAGACAGCTCCTCCCTGTTTAATGGTTGTTTTGGTAGAAGAACTGAGTCCTGGAGCTTCGTACTCTGCCATCTTCCCCAGAAGTTCCCTGTTTTTGTTTTATTTTTAATCCTGTTTGAAGTTCATTAGACTTCTTGGATAAGCATATTGATATATTTTTCTGTATTTGGGAACTTTTCCCCTATATTGTTTAAGCAATACTTCCATTCCTTTCTCTCTTTCTTCTCCTTCTGTGATCCTATAATGTTGCCAGATATTCTCTAGGTTTTCGGTTCAGCTACAAGAAATGAATATCAAGAGCAAGCCAGGTTAGTTAGGCCAATAATTTATTAAGGAAGGGAGAGAAGAGAAATGGAAAGAAATAATAGATCATGGGCCCCAGGTAGAGAGGAAAGGGCTGAAAAGAGATTAAAAAAAAAAAAAAAAAAAGGCTGATTTACAGATTACAATTCCCCATTACAGATTACAAATGCCCAGGTTTTACTTGCATATTATTCCAGGCAGGGGTGGTGGGGGGATGAAGGCAAGAGCAATGTGAAGAAGATAAGACCAGGGTCAGTCCTGCCTTTGTGCTTGTATTTTAAACCATTAATTATTCTGCCCCTTTGCTAATGACAGGGAAGGAGTAACAGGTGTTTGTTGTTTTGATTGATTCCTCTACCCATCAAGCCCTTGGGAGGGTCCAATGATAAGGACCCTGGAAAATATTTTGGTTTTCTCCTGGCTTCCAGGGAAAATCTCATTTGGAATAAGGGATCTTGCAGTTTCTTTTATTATATGTATATATATAGTGTGTGTGTGCTTTTATTATATATTAAGTCTGAGTCACATTGTGCTAAAAATAATAAAAGCTTTTGCCACTGAAAAAGTTAAAATTGACACAGAACACAGAGACCAACCAGTAATAGTGTCCTCAGAATTAAACAACATTTTGAAAAATAAATATGAAAAATTTAGTTCTAATTAGCTGCCTTAACTGTGTGAATACACAGGAAAGGTGTACCTTTGTGAAAGAGACTGATTAGGAAATTATTTTAACCATGGAAGCATAACCCAAGCTAACCTAAATATATGTTTTCTTATGGATTAAGATTTCAGGAGTTGTTCTCGGTATCTTAAACAAAACTTTAAGTCAGAGAAAGTTATGGATATGTATAAAAGGATTTATTTAAGTCATCCTGTTGCAAAGTAAAGATGCTCTGAAAAAGAATTTCAGGAATGAATAGCCAGAGAAGGAGATGAAATAAACAGGATTAAACCTGACCTTCTGGCTGCTATATGAAATGTTTAATAGCAGAAGAAAAAAATTTGAAATGGATGACAAAATGGGTACAACTGATGACTGAAGGAAGCACTTGATCCCCAAATATTTCTTGCACATTCCCACTTCTTAGAGATGGGGGAAGAAACACCATAGATAACCAAGTAATTTTAGAAAAAAGGTAAGTATTTCAATTAAGTTACTTTGCTCTTTCATATCTCTTTCAAATCTATACTCAGTGAAGCTTTTTGAACTTACAAATAATTCTCTGTTTTTCCAAGATCTGATGTAATTCAGAAGGTATTTAACCATGAGGAACCATACAATGGTGATGACATTCATTCTTCTAGGACTGACAGATGACCCCAAATAGCAAATTGTAATTTTCTTTTTTCTATTTCTAAAATATTTTTTGAGCATCACTGGAAATCTGGCTATCATTTTGCTTACCTTTGTGTATTTCCACCTGGAAACATCCATGTATTTCTTTCTTCAGAATTTCTCCTTCTTAGAAATCTATTTGACATCTGCCTGTATCCCTAGATTCCTGGTCAGCACTTTGACTATGGAAAAAACAATTTCCTATGATAGTTGTTTAACCCAATTATTTTTTCTCAACTGCATGGGTGCATCAGTTTCTTCTGTTGACTACCATGTCCTGTGACTGCTATGTGGCCATCTGCAAACCCCTTCATTATGCAACCATTATGAACAGTAAAGTCTGCATGCCATCCTTAGCTTTTGGTTGACTAGGTTGTGAAAAATCACCCCTGGACTTACCATGAGCTTTTGGTTGGAATTCTGTGATGTCAAAATTATTGACCATTTTGCCTATGACTATTCTCTTATCCTGAAACTATTGCACAGACACACAAGACAAAGAATTGTTAAGTTTTATCTTAGCTATTGTCATACTCCTGATTACATTGGCCCTGGTGATACCCTCCTATGTAAATCACATAAGAACAATTCTGAAGATCCCTTCCTCCCAGGAGAGGAAAAGGGCTTTTTCTAAGTGTTCCTCTCACATTATTGTTGTGTCTATCTATTATGGCAGCTGCACATTTATGTATATTAAACCTTCTGCAGAGGAAAGGGTATCTTTAAACAAGGGGGTGGCATTATTCAATATTTCAATTGCACCAGTCCTAAATTCTTTTATAAGTACTCTAAGAAATAAACAAGTGAAATAAGCCCTGAATGATATATTTTTAAAAAGGTCTTTATTACCCTAAAATAACTTTGCCTTTTGTAAAAGCATACCACTAAAGTTTTTTGAAAATTGTACCACATATCAACAACACTTTTGATATGTACGTTTTTATACTTTTACTCAGTGACAGTGACTGGAGCACACTGAAGCAGCCATTGAGTGATAGTATCTGTATCCGAAACATTTCCTTACTTAATGCAGTATCACTTAATTTTTTCAACTAAATTCTCTGATTTTGCTCAACCTGAATATATTCCAGCATGAATTTGTTTAAGAAATCCAATGTTTCCATATTTTTCTAGCATACATGCACTCAGAATATAGACCACTTTTAATTTGACAATTCATAATCTGAAAATTAAATTAAATGCTACATGTAACATGATATTAGTATTTTTATGTCTCCATCTACTTCTACATTCAACTTCTTTTCCCTTCAGATTTTGTTCTTCATTTATTCATTTGTGACCACACTTGGTTCACTATTAATTTTTCATATACATGTCTTTAAATTTGTTCGAGCATGGCTGTTTTGAAGTCACATGGATTTGACTGGCATTTAACCAGCCTGCAAAAATTTATTCATAAACACTCATTGATGAGCTCTCTATCTGGACATTAATCAGACGGTAAATAGAAGTTGTCAGAAAACAAAACTGAAAAATTATTTTCTTTCATATACCAAGACTACTAAAATCACCTCTTCTATAAAGTGAATGATCCTACTCCTAGGATATTTCTATTTCTTTTTTGAGCTCTTTTAGTTTTTGCTTTATGAAGAAGGACACTATGTTATTTGGTGCATAGGCATTGTGTCTTCATTGTGAATACCACCATGTAATAGTATAAATAGTTTCTTTAATGCTTTTTTGACCCAAATTCTAAACTTACTTTACGTATGATTGTGATTTTTCTCTCATGCTTTCACACCTTCAGTGGAAAACATCTCTAATGAATTGAACTGATGGCTACTTCTCAGCCCATTGTTCACATTCATTCTAATATCAAGCCTGGAACTCATCTGAAATGCTTTTGGAAAGAATCTGTTCTTCTTTTGATAAGCTGGAATCTAATTTCCTCTCGATTTTTCTGGATTTTCAAACCCATAGGCTTTCCATATTTTTGACAATTCTCCAATAATTGGAGTATGATGATAACCTAAACTGCATAAAAAGTATACAATCAATATACCTTCTCTAAATATTCATTAAAATTCTTAGTGTTGGTAGTCATCTCCCTCTATTTTAAACTAAATGAATATTAACAAATTCTATCATAAGTATGAATTTCTAAATCACCTTTAAAATATTTGTTTCTTCATGTCGCAGTAAAAAGGTTTACTACTTCTATTTTAGAAAGAGTTGGATTATATTTGCTAATGACTTCAGCTAGTTTTTAAGAGTGCACTAGATCTCTCTTAGGTGTCATAGATCTGAATTTTCCAGCTATTCCAGGATTTTTGATGTTGGACTTATATCTTCCAAAACCACAAATATATTTATTGCAATGTCTTTATTCCAAGGCAATAAATTCCTATTGCTTAAGTCAACATTTTGTGTTGTCTTTGTCATAGCAGCCAGGCAAACTAAGAAAAATTCCAATTACCATAAAAATCCCAAGGAATTCTCATTTTGTGGGTAAGGAATAATTTGATGTCACTTTGTTGTCTGTATGGACTCATCAGTCTTGACATTTGAACTAAATTTTCTCAGGAATCCATCCATTCTGTATCTTTGTGGTGTCTATAACAATTATCATCACAATTAAGTTTCTATAGAGGATGAGCACAAGGAATTTTCTTTCTTTGTTTTTGCTTGCTGATTGGCTCTCTTATGTGCTGGGGAGCAGATGCTTTGACCTGTGCTGCTTTGTGCTACCTTTGCTGACATTTACAAAACCTGAGTTACAGATTTAACTAACCTGAGTCAGAAGTTTAGATAATTGCCTTATAGAGAGAGGCATATGGGATTAAGGTCCTCCTTAAAGTGGGCCTCATTCATGCTTCTCATCCCAGATATATCTGTGTGTCTTAGAATGAATAATGTATATTCCAGCATAGCTGTGACAAATGCATAGCTAAGGGAAGTGCCACTTACCTTCTGAGTATTGATTGTATGTCTCAACCAGGAATTGGCCCTCATTCTCTATGGTGCTTAGGGAATTATCCTAAGAATTGAAAGCAGGGACTTAAACAGATATCTGCACATGGATAGTGGTGATAGTAGCACAACATTGCGAGTGTAAATAACAGCACTGAATTTTATAGGTGAATGTGGCTAAAAGAAAATGTTAGGCTGTATACAAATTACTGGGATAAAAATTAAATGGTAAAACATAGGACTGTACAACACAGTGAACTCTAACGTAAATGATGGACTATAGTTGTTAATAGTACAATTATAATATTATTTCATTAATTGTAAAAAAGTCACCACAGTAATGCAAAGTTTAAATAATAGAGGGGTGAGATATATGGAAACACTATTTTTTACATGATTTTCAGTAAACCTACAACTCCCCTAATGAATAATTTTTTTAAAAAATTAAAGAAAGAAAAAGAAAGAAAGCACAAAAGAAAGAGAGAGGGAGGGAAGAAGGAATGAAGGGAGGGAGGGAGGGAAGGAGGGAGAATGGGAAGGAGGGAAGGAGGAAGGAAACTGGATAAAGAAGGAAACAAAAGTGAAACAGAGGTTCATAATATTATCCAATGGAAATCCAAAATTTATTAAAACACAATTTATACAATGCAAAGTTATAAAAATGCAGGTTGACTATTGGGCTTCTATAATACATGTTCTGACTTAACTTTAGTATTTTGATGAAACATACCAAATGTTCTTAATGAATGCCAGCTTTCAAATTATGTGTATATCTTGGGATCTCACTAAATTTAAACACGGTACTCGTCATAATATTAGGAAAGAGGTACACCTTTTCTTAACATAGGAACTATAGATTTGACTAAATTCTCCAGGGCTATATTAAATCTCTGGCACTTAAAAAACAGCTTGATCACATTGTATGCACCATCCCAATTTTAACATCATCAATATAGTCCAATGGAAGTGAAAACAGGTTATTCAAGGATTGAATCCCATTATACAAAACCTATTTAGGGAAGGGGTGATTATTTCCATTTTCTCTACTTAAGAGTAAAATTTGACCTGTTCTTAAATTTTGAAAGAATGGATGCTGTTCATGGTGGGATATTTTCACCTCAATGCCATGGTCCTACCCCTGAGGCCTGTGGCAGTTTGATATTATTTATGAATTCCCAAAAGAGATATTGATTTTTTTGTAAACTGGTTGTTTCTTCTATATGTGATACTCTTTGATTTTATTAAATTCAAAGGTTACATTTACTTGATTAACCTAAAATTAAGACTTTGATTCTGCCACATCAATAGGGCATTGAGTCCCTGCCCCATTGGTGGTTGGACACTCACACAGAAAAATACACAGCAGAGGAAGAAAGACAACTTGATAGACACGGCAAAGCCACTGGGAAGAAAGATGAGCCTGGTAGTCTACAAATGACCTTGTGGAGAGATCAGAGGAGCTGAGCCTGGGAAGAAATGAACCTTGGGGAGAGAGACAAGCCTTATGCCAGCCTATGGCTGAGATTGGAATAAGCTGGGATCATGGAGCCTTAGAAGAAGAAGGAAGGCTGAACCCTCACAAACATCGCCTGCCATCTTACATCAACACCCAACAACAGATTTTGGGTGAGAAAGTACCTCTTATGGTACTTTCCAACCTTGAGTTGGACTTTTTAGGGCCTTGTGACTGGAAACTTCTACCCCAAATAAAAACCCTTTATAAAAGCCAACAGATTTCTCATAGTTTGCATCAGCACCCTTTTCGCTAACTAATACAGGTCCTCATAAGTAATATAATTGAAAATACTGTATTCATCCAATAATTAACTTTCAACTATACTGCTATTATGTATTTGGCTAATATGTTCTGTTCAGTGTAATTTTCAATTGCATCTTAGCCTTACTTTGCTTTCACCTCTGAAGGGGCACACCCTAACTGGTGTGGTACATTGATTTATGTACTTCCAAAAAGGGTAGATTGTTAATCTTGATCTGTTTTCTTGTGGGTGTGTACATAGGAAATTTTGAAGATTTATTTTAATTAAGGTGTGACCCAACTGAATCATGACCCTAACCTATATTACTAGAGACTTCTATAAACAGAAGGAATTTGGATGCAATGAGTTAGAGAAGGCCTCGCAGGAAGAAGTTGAAAATCAGTGGAAATCAGAAGAGCAGATACAATGAGGGATAGATTGCCATGGAACATGAGGCAGAAATACAAGCCAAGGTAGCCCAAGGATTGTGGCAAGCCAGCACCAGAACACTACAGATTTGGGAAGAGAGCGTGGGCTTGTTGATGCCTTGATTTTGTATACCATAAGCCAATAAATTCTTCTTGTTTAAGCCAAACTCTTGTCTGATATTTGTTACAACAGCCTGAAATCTAAGACTTCTGAGTACACATTTAGTATTTCAACAGCCTCGCTATCACACTCAGTCTTTAAGTCAAAGTCTTAACTATATACAACTTTCTAGAACAGGGCAGCTATGAAATTTCATTGACAATATTCTCCTTCCAGGGTATTCATTTGACACATTCATTCAAGGCATACTAATACTTACACAGGAGTTCACACACAAAAAAAAGGATGGGCCATTGACACATACATAGGGCAATATCCCACTACTATATCCCAGCCCTCTTGGCTCGTCCGGAGGGAGGCCAACTGCTCAACAGATTGAGTAGATGGTGGCTCTGCGCAACCATGTACATGTTGGAGATTAGAAACATCTGTGCTTCCTTGAGATTGAGGTTTCTAAGCAAGAGTTAAGAATTAACAATTAACTATGATTACTAAATCATGATATAAATGACCTTTACTTCCAGTACATTATAAATTATCCAAAGCTTGTTATCTGAAATTACTTAAAATAGTTAGACAGACCTTGCCCTTTGTATATGGACATTTCCTACTAAAAACCTCATTCTGATGATTACTCCAGAGAGATATTATCTTTGTGTATGAACATTTCTATTGAAAGGATAATTACTCCACCCTCCTCTGTTTAATATCCATATGAAAAACTTTATAGTTAACCTTTGTTCTGTACTTTCCTATCCCAGAACCTTGTGTCTTACCCTGATTTGGTACACATCCCCTTATCTTGTTCAGCCCCTTAATGTTTCTTTAAAAAGGAATATGTGCCAGCCCCACCTCAATTACTCATTATCATAAACTTCTACTTTATGCAAGTAATAACAGAATTACCACAGTTCTGGCAGTTTAAGGCCATTAGGCTACTGTCTCCTTTGCTTGTGCATACAAATAAACTCTGTCTATATTTGTGCAGAGTTTCTGTCCTAATATGTAGGTGGGGCTGCTTGTTCCAGGTTTTGAGTTCAAGGTATGGTGAGGCGATTCCATTAGACATAACATCTATCCTGATTGTGGAAGGGAAACATATTGAAACCTCTGCACCAAAAAGGATGTGGTAGGCACAATCTGAGAGATGGCAACTCAACTTGTCTGTCACTTCCCCAGCAGGTGAGAAGCCCTTAACATGTGCTAAGAAGTTTTTACATTGTTTATTATATTTCTTTTTATTACAGAACACATATATTCATATATTGCCATGGAAGCAGAAAGGGACTTCTTAATATGTTATAGATAAATTTTCCCCTTAATTTTCCCTATTTATATTTTGGTTCTTTTTTATAGTTTTAAATATATCAATTTTATTGGTTTTTTATTTTTATTTCTCAATATATAAAGTGATGGCCAATACTAAAGATCAAAATATTTTATTGCCTTTACTGTGCATACCAAATAGACATCTAAAAATAGTATCACTTGAATCCTTGTGGGTTATATGGTCCCAGCTGAGAATTTGTAAGTAAATTTAATCTAAATTACTAATTAATGTGTCTTATCATTAATAAAAAAATGTGGCATTCCATAGGTATAAGACAATCTTTAAACATTGATGGGACCATTTTTAAAATATGTATTAAAAGAGTTAAATATATCTTATATGAAATTAATCTTAATTTAAAGGATTTAACTAATTTTCTTTTGTAAATTTTCATATTCCTATAATCCATTATTGAAAATATTGATATAAAAATAGATCCTTTTAAGCATTTTGAAAGCACAGAAAATATGCTCACTTGAGATATATATTATTGTTTAAAAATATTATTGGAATTATTTGTTTTGTGTACCTTCAAGAATATTTGGCCTGTCATAAGCTTCCTAAGATAATTTTGCTTCTTGAAATGAGACTCTGCATACCCACAAAAAGCCCAAGGCTCTCTTTTGTAGCACAAAAATGCAGGACATATTTCAGGGCAAAATTGAGCCATATTCAGTTGTTAACTAAAGTTTTATTCAATCTACACCTCAGTATATTTTCTTTTAAAGAGTATATGCATTAAATCAATTTCCCCATTTATATTCACTTAATAACACATTTCCCTAAATGTACAATTTTAAATAATATTGTTTGTCAAAGATGACCATCACACATATATTGTTGTTACTGAGAAATGGGCTCCCTGCCTGATGTGCACAGAAGCCAATACCATGGCACCAGGATTTTGAGAAAAGATAAAGTTTTTAAGATAAGCTTAAATCTGTCTTCCCAATCCAAGAACTAAGGATGTTTTATAGGATGGAAACAAAGGTATGTGAGGACAGTGACAGGGTTTCAGGTTGTCATATTCTGAGTGGTTGTTTATAGAATTGTTCATGTATGGTATTACTATGCCCATGGACTGGATTTTCCTTGCTGAAGGACCCCTTTCATTTTATTTGCTTCCAATTTTTGTTCCTAATGTCTCAAAGGTCTTCTAAAGGACAAAAGTTTGTTTTCTGCAACAAGATTATTAGGCATTAATTATAATTGATATTAGAGAGATAAGCTTCAACATTGAGGACTTAGCTCATCAACAATTTTACTTTTAAAAGGCAAGGCTCATATATTCCAGAATTTATTTTCATAGATCTCCCTGTTATAAATTAAATGGGGATAATGTATATTTTCTAAAAGAATGGATTTTAGTTTTAACAAGATTATAAACAAGGCTTTGGCCATGGCAGATTGAGGGATTCCATAAATTTAGCAAATTTCATTTTAATAAAACGATTTTTTCATCTCACCTTTCCTGACAATTGAGAATGGTAGGATGGGTAAGCCCCTGGTTGATGAGTGAGGTCCTGCAAAGCTCCCTGACAATAGTTTCAGTAACTGGATGACCCTATTGCTTGAGAGAATAGTAAGAATTTCCCAGAGAAGAGCAAGATTGTCCCAGGTTGGAAAGTTTAATAGTTTTTCTGTTTATTTGTTTTTTTTGTTTTTTAGGTTACTGTGAGGGCAGTAGTAGCCTAGTGAAAATGACCCCAAACAAGGCTTATTCCAAATTAAGCCTTGTGCCCATCATCCCCAATCCCCAGGCCTAGTAGAAAGTACACTTACCTCATCTTCCTGCATCCAGCCTTTCCCCCATAGCTTCCTTAACTGGTTTGTTCATCCTAAGTAAGGGACTTAATTTATTTAGCTTTAAACAAGATATATACAGGTTGAGCTATCAAAGAAAAATTAGGAATCTAATTTCTACAATATCCTGCAAAGTAAAAAAAAAAAAAAAATCTTCTTAATGATGATTTTGGTCTTGGGAGGAGGGCAAGTCAGAATGCCTTGGACTTGGCCAAGGTCTAAGAGGAGGCCCTGGGTGCAGGGATAGGTGGATCAGAAGAATGCAGGTAAATGGGTTTGAATAGTATTCAAAAAAGGGTGTAATTTAAATTTATTTCTTTGATGGAAAGGAGAGAAATATGTTTGTATCTTACTTCCTTATCCTGGCTTGTTGAATCAGATTTTAGGAGTTTCAAATGAGGGAGCTGGTATTTAAGAATAATAAGGTGGCTTTACTATGTACTACAGCCCACATGCCCTCATTTTTAATTATCTCCTTTATCAGATCTATTTCACTTAAAGATGTGACTTGGACAATAGGAAAAGTCTCTGCCATTTCCCAGAGCAGTTACATTGGAAGGCACATTGCTTTCTTAGAGGGCAAGGAACATTAAGGAGCTTGTCGCTATTTTCAAGAAGTTTTAAAAGTTTCCTTTTATGGCAGTTTGATGTAATTTTGGATTCCAAAAATATAATTGAATCATGCTTGTAAACTGATCTGTTAATCTGGGCATGATTAGGTTAGGATTAGGGTGTTGAGCCCCACCCCTTGGTGGGTGGGGAATCGAATATAAAAGGCAAGGCAAAGGACAGTTGAAGCGGTCTTTTGAGAAGCAGTTTTGATGTTGGAAAGAAGGCCCCAAGAGAAGAGAAGCAAGCTGTTTGCCTGATCGTCTACAGCTGACCTTGTGGAGGAAACAGGAGCTAAGCCCGGAGAGAAACGCAGCCCCGGGAAACGAGGAACCCCAGAAGCCTGAACCCTGGCAAATGCCAGCAACTGTCTTGATCTAACACGTGGCAATGTTCTGTGGTGAGAGAAGAAACTTAATGCTTTATGGCCTGGTATCTGTGGACTTCTACCCCAAATAAATACCCTTTATAAAGACCAACCCAGTTTTGGTATTTTACATTAGCACCCCTTTGGCTGACTAATACACCTTTACAATGTGCAGGTCATTAACAGTAATTATAAGGACCAGTATTTTGAATCTTGGTGACTAGAGGGTATACTGGGGTTTATTTAGCTGCCATTTTAGCTTGGGAGAATATCAATTTCTCAGTTTTTTTAAAGTGCAGTTTAATTGGGGTTTAAGACTATTTTTACTTTTGAAATATTATGAGTTCATTTTCTTTAATTTTTGGGATTTTAGGAGTTTAATTTTTATATATATGCACTTATTTATCTTTAAGCAATTTGAATAGAGCTCTTTTAAGAATTTTTTTATTTGTTAATTTTGTATTACCATCTGCAGGTAAGAAAATATACATAAAATATACAGACATAAATGAAAAGCTTATAGTTTCAATTAAAAATCTTTATCCTTGAGTCTGGGCAAGAATGTAAGGAGCTCCTGGATTCAGCTTGTGCTACAGGGCAGTTAGTAATCACCCAGAGCTATCTAAAGCACCCATTTGGGGGTCCCAAGAGATGAGAAGAACATCCTGCAACATCCTTGAAAGTATGGAAGGAGGAGACTGCCCATCTGCAGAGAGGATTCATGAGTAGAGCCTTCCATGCCACAGAGGTGAGTGCATGTGATGCAGGCCGCCTAAGGAGCTATTCCATGGCTGGAGTTGGAAGTTCCATTTCCTAAAAAACAAGGGAAGAAGACACGGTGTGGCACCGACTTTAACTATTGATTAGTAAATTCAGTGGGCTAAAGTATAATCTTAGGAATAGCTAAACTTCGAGCCTATCCAGGTCAGAGGGAGGCCGGTAGCCACCATTTTGTGTCTGCTTCTGGCATGAGGGAAAGTGGGGCTGATTGAAAATCACAGTGCTCGTAGGGACCGACTTCTTTCCACCCAGATTGGATTGCAGCTCTAGCCTAAACCCCAGCCCCATCTCAAGCAGGGAGGAAGCTGGGGTCCTGCACCACCTTTCTTGGAAACTGCAAGCCATGTCGCAGAGAGTAGTGACCATCCTACTCTAGCGGCACAAGCTGCCTCAGGAACTCTTTCGAGGGTGGAGTTAGAAAATCCATTTCCCATAAACGGTAGAGGAAGAGACAGTTGTCCACTGACATCAGCTACTGATTAGTGGACTCAGCTGGCTAAAGTATAATCCTAGAAAAAGCTAGGGTTTGAGTCTCTCCACACTGGAAAGAATCCAGTAGCCGTCCTATTGGCTCTGCCCCCAGCATGAGGGGAAGCCTGGCTGACTGAAAATCCAGTGAAGTTAGGGACTGGCTTCTTTCCACTTAGATAGGACCACAGTCCAAGCCATGGCTCCAGCCCCACCTCCAGCAGGGAGGAAGCTGGCAGGAGCTGCACCAGGCTCTCTAGGCAAGTGCAGGTGCTCTGTGCAGGCACAGACAGAATAGTCAGATACCTGGGTCTACATCACCACACCCAATAGGATAGGAGAGGAGCTGGGTATCCTTGGCCTATCCAGGCAATGGCAGGCATTTGCAGCCCACACTAACTGGTTTGTTAAGAGCCTTCAAGTCCATCTCCATCTCTGTTGACCCACAGGATAGAAGGGGACTGGTGTTCCTTCAGCTTCTCAGGGCAACCGCAGGTGCTTTTGGCCCATGCTACCTGGACTGATGGGTGCTTGTGGATCCACCCTCTCCAGTAGGAATGGAGGGAGCTGGTGTTTCCACAGATTTTTCAGGCTATGGCAGACACTTTTGGTCTGCATGGAATGGACTGTTGAATGCCTATGGATCCACTCCCCACCCCCAACAGGATAAGAAGGATCTGGTGACTCCACGGCCCCTCTGGACACTGGTGGGTACTTTCAGCTTACAGGGACTGAACTGTTGGGTGTCTGTGTAGCCAACCCCATTCCCTAATAGGATAGGAAGGGGCTAGTGTTTCCTTAACGTCTCCAAGTAATGGCAGGTATTCTCAGCCTAAACAGACTGAACTCTTGGGCGCCCATAGAACCTCCCCCATCACCCAATAGGATAGAAGGGGACGGGTGTTTCCTCAGGCTCTCTGGGCAATGGCAGTTACTTTCAGCCTACAGGGACTTAACTGTTGGGCATTGGTGATTCCATTCACGCCATCTAAAAGGCAGAAGGGACAGTATACCCTCAGGCTCTCAGGGCAACTGCAGGTGTATTCAACCTACACAAATTAGATTGTTGAGCACTCCAGAGAGTACATTCCTACCCTTGGCAGGGAGGGGGTCTGGTGCTATGTCAGTTTACCTGGACAACGGAGGTCTTTTTGGACCCACACGGCATAAATTGTTGTCCATAACTATATCTCCATCTCTGCCCAAGGTAAGATAAGAGGGGTGTGAAGCTTCATCAGTCTCTCTGGGCAACTACCCAAGTTGGATTATTATACATGGCTGCAGCTCTGTCCCTACCCTTGACAGAGGATAAAGGTGGGAGAAGCTTCATCAATTCCTGGGGCAATGTGGGCAGCTTCAGCCTTCTATAGCTTACAGCACCAACTACATCCTTGAATCTTACTACACGATATGAGCAAGGGAGAAAAGACAAGAAAACCCTAAACTAAAGGGAAAGACTACACCCAGAATAAATACATCTAGCAAACCAGATGTGAAAACACCAACAAAAAATTACAAACCATACCAAGAAACAGAAAGACATGAACCAGTTAAAGGAACAAGATAAGCTTGTAGATGACAAAGGAGTTGAGACAACTAATCATAGATGTTCAAACAAATCTTCTTAATAAATTCAATGAGATGACTAAAGAGATTAAGGATATTAAGAAGACACTGGGGGAGCACAAAGAAGATTTTAAAGTATACATAGAAAAATAGCAGAACTTATAGGAATGAAAGTTGCAATAAATGAAATAAAAAAATACACTGGAAGCATATAACAGCATATTTAAGGAAGCAGAAGAAAGGATTGGTGAGCTTGAAGACATGGCTTCTGAAAGCAAACATACAAAAGGACAGATGAAGAAAAGAATGGAAATAATTGAAAGGATCTCAGGAAACTAAATGACAGCAAGAGATGTGCACACATACATGTCATGGATGTCCCAGAAAGATAAGAGAATGGAAAAGGGGCAGAAGAAATATTTGAAGAAAATAATGGAAGAAAAGTTCCTATCCCTATTGAAGGATATAGAAATCCATGTCCAAGAAGCACAAAGTATTCCCATCTGAATATATCCAAATAGACCAACTCTGAGACACATAATAATCAGAATGCCAAAAGCCAAAAAGAAAGAGAGAATTCTGTGAGCACCAAGAGAAAAGCAATGCATAATATATAAGGGATACTGAATAATATTAAGTGCCAATCTTTCATCAGAAACCTTCAAGGCAAGAAGGCAGTGGTATAATGTATTTAAGATACTGCCAGAGAAAAACAACCAGCCAAGAATTTTATATCCCACAAGATTATTTTTCAAAAATGTGGGCTAGTTTAGAATATTCACAGATAAACAGAAACTGAGAGAGTTTATAACAAAAAGATTGGCTTTGCAATAAATAATAAAGGGAGTATTACAACCTGAAAAGAAAAGACAGGAGAGAGAGGCTAGGACGAAAGTCTAGAAATCATGACTGTATCAGTAACAGTAATTAAAAATGTCAAAAAAGTTGTGAAAATAAAATGACAGATAAATCACAAAGATCAAAATGGATGAAACAAAAACTGCCTTTACAGTAATAATATTGAATGTTAATGGATTAAACTTCCCAATCAAAAGAAGTAAATTGGTGAAATGGATAAGAATATATGAGCCAACTCTAGGTTCTCTGCAAGAAACTAACCTTAGACCCAAGGATACCAATAGATTGAAAGCGAAAGGTTGGAGAAAGATATTCTATGCATGTAGTAACCTAAAAAACAAAACAAAAAAACTGGGGTAGCTGTACTTATATCAGATGATACAGACTTTAAAAACAAAATTTTTATTAGAGACAAGGAAGGACATTACATATTAATAAAAGGGATGATTTACCAGGAAGAAATAACAATCATAAATGTATATACACCTAAACAGGATGCCCCAAGATACATGATGCAAACACTGGCAAAATAGAAGGGAGAAATAGACATCTCTACAATAATAGTTGGACAGTTCAATACACCACTCTTATCATTGGACAGAACATCTAGGCAAGCTCTCTATTTCTCTAAAGAAATAGAAAGCTTGAATAATATGATAAATGGACTAAACTTATTAGACATATTCAGAACTTTGCAGTCCAATAGAGCAGGAGATACATTCTTTTCAAGTGCTTAAGGATCTTTCTCCAGAATAGACCATATGATGGGTCACATAGGAAAGCTCAAGAAATTCAACATTGGAATTATACAAAGCACTTTCTCTGTTCATAATGGATAAAGTTGGAAATCAACAAGTGGCAAAAACAGGGAAAATTCACATGTATATGGATATTAAACAAAACTCTCATAAATAATCAGTGGGTCAAAGAAGAAATTTTAAAAGAAATCAATAAACATCTCAAGACAAACGACAATAAGAACACAACATATTGGAACCTATGGGGGCTCTCTCTGCCTAGAAGAGCCCAAACCAAATCTTGGTGTGTGTTTCTATCTTTTTCTCCCGTTTCTCGACAAGCTGTTATTTCCCCCATTTCCCAATAAATTCTTTTTAGTGGCCTTACTAAATGGGCATCTTTTAAAATTCATTTATGCAACATAGCCAAGAGCCTAGAAGAAGCCAATGCTTCCCTTTGTTCATTTGGTGAGCGAGCCAGGAGGAAGATAAGTGAGTGATGCTTCCCAACTCCCGCCAGAATCTGGTGAGTTTTAAGGCCTATCTGTGCCCTTTATAGCTGTACCATTTCAAAGGGCATTAATGGTTAGGAGGTTCTTGGATAAGGTCACAAAGGACATAAACTTGGTCTCCCCAGAATTCCAACTCCTTCTCTGGAGGTGGTAGGGGCCAATTCCCATGCTGTGTAGGTCCAAGGAAGTCATGGATGGCTGGTGAAACTACCCTTGTGACTGACTGGGCATATGGCCTAAGTAGAGCAGGAGTCCACAAAGAGGTTACCGTACCCTTTTCTAAGTTCAGAATAGCTATCACCCACTGTATTCTTTCCTTAGATTGCAAGTAAACTCCTTTTAATTAAAAGTGTCTTTGATCTTCAAAAAAAAAAAACACTTATAAAAATAGAAATAGAAGGAAACTTCCTCAACATCATAAAGGCCATACATGAAAATCAACTGTTAGCTTCCTACTCAATAGTGAAAGGACTGAATGTGTTTCTTCAAAAATCAGGAACAAGACAAGGATGCCCACCATAACAATTATTCAACCCTGAACTGTATGGTCTAATCAGAGCAATTAGGCATGAAAAAGAAAAAAAAAGGCAGCAAAACCAAAAAGGAAGAAGTAAAATTTTCCCTATTTGAAGACAACATGATCCAATATACAGAAAATCCTGAAAAATCCACAACAAAGACACTAGAACTAATAAATGAATTCAGCATAGTGGCAGGGTACAAGGTCAACATGCAATATCAATACTGCTTCTATATATTAGCAATGTAAAATCTGAAGAGGAAAATCAAGAAAAAATTCCATTTACAGAAGTATCTAAAAAATAAAATACCCAAGAGTAAATATAACCAAGGATGCAGAAGACTTTTACACAAAAAATTACAAAACCTTGCTAAAAGAAATGAAAGAAGACCAAACTTAATGAAAGGGTGTTCTGTGATGATGGGTTGGAACACTGAATATTGTTAAGTTTTCAATTCTACCCAAAGTGATTTACAGAGTAAATGCAATTTTGTTGGAATCAAAATTCCAACAGCCTTCTTTGCAGATATGGAATAGTAAATCATCAAATTTATATGGAAGTATAAATGGGTCCTGAATAGTCAAAGACATTTTGATGAAGAAGTTGGAGAACTCATACTTAACAATCATAAAATTCATTACAAAACAACAGTGGTTCAACATGTAGACCAATATATTTGAATTGAGAGTTATATCTCTGACCAATTTTTTTTTTTTGAAGAGGGTGTCAAATTCACTCATTTAAGAAAGAAAGAGTAATCTCTTCAAGAAATGCTGCTGGAAAAATGGATGTACTTAACAACAAATTGAATAAGGACTCCTACCTCAAATCTTATACAGAAATCAACTCAATATCATTCAAAGACTTAATATAAGTACCAGACTATAAAACTGCTAGAAGATAAATGTAAGTATCTTCAGGACCTTGTGTTAGGCAATGGTTTCTTAGACTTTACATCTGAAGCATGTTAGCCAAAGAAAAAAATAGACAAATTGGACATCATCAAATTTAAAAACTTTTGCACATCAAAGAACTTTATCATGAAAGTAAAATGACAGCTTTCAAAATGGAAGACAATATTTCAATCGACATATTTGATAAGGTTTATCTTTATCATTTAATTAAAAAATAAGTTTATTATTTAATGCATAATGGCATAATGTACCTTTAGTTTTGTGATATTATAAAACTTCCCATTTCAAACAGTCATTGAGACACTGGATACTAGCAGATAAATTTGGATCATAGTCAATACATATATGTCAAGATAACTGCTTTTGAAAGATTTTTACTCAATGTATGAATATATCAAAAGGAAAACAGTGTATAAGTAGTCAATATAAGGATCACCAATGGATGTTAAAATCAATGTGGGAAACAGAATATTCACAGACTCATAGCAGCACCATTCCTGTAAAATTAAAACAGTGAAGAAGTCTGGAAGGCCTAATTAACAAATAGTCAAATTTAGCATCATCAATACTGGGAATCACTGATGCTTTATGACTCTTGATGTAAGACTCTGAGAAGGAGACAATATGATGATGCTGTATTTTTCCCAAAGAGATTAATCTGAAGTAAATTGTGAGAAAAAAATAGAAGAAAAAACTATATACTTTGCATAACTACTACATTGGAATCTTCAAAAATAACAGTATTGGGAAAGAAAAAAGATACGGTAACTTCTATTTATCAGAGCCTATTGACTGAATAATTTCAAATAAAATAAAAATATAAAATGAAAGAATACATCTATGAAGATCATTATTGGGACATAATTTAATAGAATTATATTAATCCATAGGGATTTGAAACTAGCTTGCAAATTGTTTAATTAAAAAGAGCCACCTCCAATGGACTCACCCAAATCACCTGGTGAGGAGAAGACGATGATGGACAACGGCCATCCCAGGGAATGGAGAGAGCCTGCAGCTGAAGGCAGGATAATACCATCCACTGTATCCATGGGATATAAGTCCACTCTCACTTGGAGATGGAGTGGACATCACCATTCCAGTCCCCTAAGGAATGGGGGAAGAGCTATGGACTAGAGTGGACTTAATGGTATTCTGTTGTAGACATATTGGGATTCAAGCAATGGAAGAAATTATAATAGTGAGGTGGAGCCAGTGGCCACTAGACGCTTTGGGGCGGGGAGGGGAAGGGCAGTTGTAATACAGGGGCTTTTTCAGGACTTGGGGATTGTCCTGAGTGACATTGTGGCGGCGGATATAGGCCATTTTACATCAGCGTATACCATGCAGAACTGTGTGGGAAAGAGTGTGGTCTACGATGTGAACTGTGGTCTTTGCTTAGTGGCAAAGTCCCAGGATGTGTATATCCATTGCAGGTGATGTTCCACACTAATGAAAGATGTTTATGTGAGATGTTATGGGAGGTATGAGAGGTGGAGATCATGGGAATCCCTGTAATTTTTGTGTAACATTTATGTAATGTAAGCAGATTTAAAAATATATATGAAAAAATAAAAAATAAAAAAAAAGAGCCACATCACTTTCCTTTAAATATTTTACATCTGTATCTAAATAATGAAACCAAGTTGTTTTTCAGAATAAATGTTCATTTACTTCAGGTAAATGTGAAAATTTGTGATACAGTTTTCCAAATTTTTGAAAGTATTTCTTTATAAATTGTTTTAATAATATTATGTATAATTAATATTTTGAAGCAAACACAAAAAAATTCAAAATTCTTCTCAATCCGCTTCTTGGTACCATTATTACTGTTTTCCTACAACTTAGAAAGATCTGCCAATCTTCAAGTTGAAAATGAACAAAGCAATGTCAGTTCTTGAATTATTGAAAATTGATTAAACTTACTACTTCCTGGGTCTTTTATTTTAGAAATAAAAACCTATGTTAATCTCAAAAAAATTTCATGCAATATATTAATAAAAGTATAATATTTTCCCATGATGTTTTATTTTAAGGAAAAAAATAGGAACTTAAATTTTGCTTGATTTTTTCAGTCATAGAAACTACATTTTTCATAAAATTGCAATATCATACTCAGTTGGGTGTGTACTGTTACTGTGGTTAATTAGGAGAATGTGCTTGCTCCTAGGTGAATGCTAAAGTATTTACAGGTCATGATTTCTGCTACTGACTTGTAAATTGTCCCACAAAAAAATATATATAGTCTATTTATAGGGTGTTTTTCCAGAAATTTTGTTAAATCTAAGAAAAGGGCATATGGTTGTTTGCTTACTATTCTTTCAACTTTTTTGAGTGATTGAAATTTTCCAAAGTTAAAAAGCCAGGAGATAAAAAAACATAGTGCTGTCATAATTCATAATTTATGTAGAAATGACTGATCTTAGAGTTAAGTGAAAGAGGACTCATTCAACCTAGGCTCAGTTTTCCTTGCTTCAGATAAAGGAGAGATGGTGCCTACCAAGAAATATGCAGAAGTAATATCTGGATAGCATGGAAACTTACAGAAAGACCAACATGTATTCAAGATATTGTACTGAGCAGAGAGAGCACCAGTAGACTTATTCAGTTACCATGTATTCAATTAAGCCAAGTGTCAGTTATGACCTGAGGGCACTCTTTATATATAGGTTCCATGTTGGTTACAGCAGAAACATGATTCAAATGATATTATTGGAGGAGATAACCAAATAAACTAAAAGCCACTTACTAAATACACATTTATTCTTATTCTACAAGTTATTCCATTAGTTAATAAATGTATTTAAAAAACAAACTCTGAGAGCTGACAGCAAGGGAATGAGCAAGCACTACTTTGTTCTGAGAGATAGGACCATCCTTTCATTGATGGCCTTAGACTGTCGTATGTACCCAGTGGGATCATCAAAGTGGTCATTTACTCACATGCATCCTTTAGCTACAAACTAAGCTTTGGGGCCAGAGTAACCTCATGGCATAGAGGAAATAATCTACAGGCAATTTAGGGGCCACATATAGACCCAGGAAGGTAATATTTCCAAATTGTTGATGGCAGGCCAGGATTTTTATATTAAGTAATTTCCTGGAGCTTACAGCTATATCTTCTATTCTATTGGTTCAAAGTCATACGCCATCCATATTAATACCTTTACCCTCCGATCAAACAATGGTATCTACAACAAATGTTGCTTGTTTACAGGTTATGCTTTACATTTTACAATGTGGAAATTGCTTTTTTTATGAAATTATAAATAAACAAAAAGAAAAATTGCATAGAAAATGCAGCTTTAAAAAGAAGAGTGGAGTTGATTATGGTACCTTAGATAAAGTGAGCTGATTATCATCAATATATATGAATAGTCTCTTTGGTTCTGTATAGGGTTTAATACCTTGGATCAATGTATAAAACATTGATTAAAGATAGGTGCAAAGTGGGCTTTTCCTTTGTATTGTGAGAAAAGGACAATTGTGAAAGGGTTGGTAAGAAAGGAAAACAAGCCTGACACCTGAACCATCAGAGTCCTTATTTAGAATTATTTTAAGAGATTATCGGCAGACTAGATTAGCTTTTGTCCTTGAACATATACACATAATTTGTTATAGTCAGGTCCAAATCTGTAGACATTGTTAGTTTGTTTCTGTATTTCCATTTTCCCTTTATTCCTTTCATATCTCTAAACATTTAGAACACATTGCATTTGGAAAATTATGTACAGAAAGGGCTTGAGACATACCATTTCATCTCCTGTGACAGATTTTCATTTTTTCACTCGCAGGCCAGAACATGGGCAGCCTTTCCTCTGCCTGCAACCCTTTCTCCAGTTGATGTCCATGATACCACACTCACCTGGCATTCCTCCCTCCTACCTCACTGTGAGCTCTTTCTACACCATTTTTACTGGTTCTTCCTCATTTCTTTAACTTTTACAAGCAGAATTCCTAGGGTGACTTCATCCAGCTTCATGTTTAAAATCCCATGGATGTGATGATAATTCCCAAATTTTTATCTCTAGCTCATATCTCTCCTGTGAACTCCAGACCTGTACATATGAGTGTAAAGTTGACTAAATCGAATCCAGCACTTCCAATTATTGCCCGTCTATTTCCTGTCAATTCCTTTCTTGAAATACCAGGGCCAAACACCACAGATTCATCCTTATCTTCTCTCTTATTTTTACATTCAACATGTATTCCATTACCAATATTGTGGGGTCTTCAAAGTATATTCAGAATTGAACCATGTCTCACCATCTCTACTTTCATTCTTCTGGCTAAAAGCATCCGAAATACTTGGATATTTTGCTAATTTTTAAGTAGATAGAAATGTTAAAATTGAACTCACATCATAGGAAAAACTAGAATAGTCCTTCAGTATGCAATATGATTATTTTATTAGAGAATTTGCAAGTTTGCCAACAATCACACATAAAATACAGGATTTCTGTATACTACCCCACCACCAATACCTTGATTGGTTTGTAAAATTTGTCAGTACTTATGGCAGCATTTAAAAATAATTCTACTATTTTTAAACATTTTTAACTTTGTTACAATTGATGAAAGATTATTAAAATACTTCTATCTATCATAATCTCCACTTTACATTTGAGGTATATTTTTCCCATATACTTCACAATATGATTTTTGCTTTATTTTCAAATTTTGTTAACACAATGATAAAAATAGGACTTTCATGTGACAGGTACAGATATTTTACATTATATACATTATAATTCTATATACTTTATATATACTTATCATCAACACCTGAAATCAAATATGCTCGTGCCCGAAGAATTCACCCTAAATATATCCAATACAGGATCGCACATTTTAACTGTATTCTCTAAATTCAAAGATACTAACTCTTTGTTTTAACAAATGTGTAATTCTTTTTTATATCACTTCATAAAAATTCATGATCTTTCCAATGGAGAACCTCAACACTTCTCATGCTACTACTTATTCAGCCTGTGGCACTATAGAATCACCTAGGTTGGATTTTTTTCTAGGTCTCTTAGTTCATATTTTTTCACTGAAATAGAATAGAGGACAAGATTAGTCTCTCTCAATTTAAAATCATAATGACAAGGATAATATGAAAGCAGAGCATCAGTATTTTCTCTGATTTCTGGATAGTCAAGCATTTTATCTAGAATCTACATTCCTCCAACATTCCACTAATGCCTCCTTAAGGGATCCAATTAAAAACTGTTGTCATAATTAATTACATTGTAGATTCATTAGATATAAGGGATATAAGTCTCCTCTCACTTGGATGGGTTTTGATAAAGGGTAATCAATTGGGAACTACACTAAGTCACAAAATATGGAAAAAGAAATACTACAACATTCTGGCTTATCCTTCTTTTTTTTTTTTTAATTGCTATGTGTTTACGTGTGAGAATAATGGACTATACTGTCTGATATTACAAATACTGGAAAATTTATATATTAATTTCCTTAGGGCTGGGTAAGTGTTTTCTCCATATTCTCAACCTAAAGTCTGTTTGGTTAGTGTTCATCCATATTGAGACTTAGCCCAAAAATGGCAGAACTATCCCTTTCTTTAAGTGTTCTTTGTAGGACCTGTTTCCTAAAAATTGGAGCATGTAAATAAATGTTTTTAAAAAATAATTATTATTTTGAATATTTCTTAGTATCAGCTATTTCATTTGTGAATTATGTATAACAATACTGGTAAAAGAGTAAAAATTTTGGTGCTACTTATTGGTTGTGCAAAAAAAGTAGATTCTTTGTTTTCCAAATATAATTTCATCTTGCTCTGGATCCTCTAATCCTACTGTTGGTTTTTTTTTTTTTAAATGGAACTTTCTTACTAAAAATAAATTCATATTTCCAGATTTAAACCGTATTTGGGGCTAATTCATTCCCCTTTGGATAAGTATTCAATCAATTCAAACCCTCCTACAGTTGTGTCCCTCCAATCTAGAGTTTTTCCTCCCTACTCTTCTTTCCAAGGTGGCCTTTGTGTGGCAGGGGACACTTGAGATTCTTATGGCAGTGTTTAGGAGTAATCACACTGCACATTGTGTTTCACTGCTGTTGTCTACTGACCTCCTTCTGAGGTTCTGCAGATGCCTCAGGGCATTGCTCTTTTCCTCAAAGATTTTGAGAATTAAATGTCTATGACATAGTGGGGCCCAGTTCCTTTACCCACATGTATAATTTAATTTCCAATCACAGAATTCTAGCAATTGTTTTTTCTGCTATGCAGCTTGAGGGCATTTCATCAGTTCTTGCATTATTTTCTCTGCCTGTGTCTTTCAAAATTTGTGAGAGCTGAGGTCAGAAATTGAAGATACTTGCCCCAGGGGAAGTCAGGTCCAGTTTTCTCAGTCATACTTCATCAAAGTTGAGAGTACAATTATTCCAGAGACGAGATATATAGCTCCTTCCATTGTCATCTCCATACTGCCTGACAACTTACACTTTGAATCTGTTAATTAATCAGATTATGCACATGGTATATGAAGTATCAACAAGCCCATTTCTCCCTTCCTAGCAATGTGGTAGCAGTAGACGATTCTGAAATTCCCAAGTAAATATCTTTCAGGATTTTAAGCATCTGCCTCACCACAATTCTAAGATTTGTATTACATAGACACTATTTGTATCTACATAAGTCAGGATCAACTAATTCAGAATAATTGGTGGATAAATACAGAAGCTAATCTCATACTTCTGAAAAAAAAAATCCCGGAATCTTGAGGGCAGTCTTACTCTGTGCTGGGCAGAATTTATTTAGTTATTCATTCAGTCTTCCATTCATCAGCTAAAGTTGCGTTTGAGTCTATGTTAAGCAGTGGAATTGGCACAGTAGAAGGCAGGCACGGATGCTACACTATCTGCCACATGTTACCTATCTGAACTTGGGCAGAACACATGAGCACTCTGTACCTTAATTTCCTCATCTGTAGAATGAATCATTTAATAGGTCATACCCAGAGGTTTGTTGGACATGAGATCAGGGATATATGGATATTTTGCTATAGTAATAATAATAACTTAAATTATATATTATTGTCTTACTTCTAACATATGCATTTTTCCTGTTACATCCTTGGAAACTACACTGTATGAAATATAACTTTATCAGATTATTATTTTTGATAGCAGATCTTGTAAAAGGCTGTCATATACCTTTCTGAAATAATTTATTTATTTTTAAGGGGATTCATCTGCAATCATCATTACTGAGAAGCCCAATTGAAGATTTCTCCCCATGGCTTTTGTTGTTTTTGTTGTTGTTGCTTTTTAGGTACCTGGTCTGGAGATTGAACCCAAGACTTTGTGTGTATTCAACCTCTTGAGATACCCTGGCTCCCTCCATGGCTTTGTTTTTCACAATGATTGGTATTGTTGTGTGCCAATATTAGTCAGAGGAAGGGCTAATAGTTTCAATTTTGCATAAAGACTAAAAGGAGAGTATTTTATTAAATTTGTCATAAATAGTTTGGTTTTTGTTTGTTTTCTACTATAAATAGAAAGCAAGTATCATTAGGGTTACAATTGCCTTGTGACTCAAAAATATATTTTCCAATGACAAAATTGCCATCTAGTAGTTATGGCCATTAAATTTAACAAATAATTTTATTTGAATAACTTGCTTAATCTTCCCAAAAGCACAATGAAGTAAGCTAAATATTTATCTTGTTACCCATTTTTATAACTATGAAATTATAGACAACTTTTGGTGAGTTAAGTAAAATATATATATATATATATATATATATATATATATATATATATATATAATAGGTGATTAACAAAGCTGAGATTAACAAATCTATATTTTTGAAATACTAAAAAACACTAAAAATCTTTTACTACTAAACAGATTCTGAAAAGTGATTATAATTTTGAGGGATAGCTATTTTCGCCATTTTTTGTTAAATGCCCTTTTTTGGTTCTTGGTGCAGAATATACGCACTTCAGTTATTTGAAATTATGATGAATTGACATCTACTCTTATTTCTACCTACAGCTCCACCAGAATTCAGAGCTTTGTATGTCAATTAAGACCTCAATTACAGAATTCATTCTTCTGGGACTTATGGATTACTCAGACTTACAAATAGTGATATTCTTCTTTATGTTCTTCATGTACTTATTGTGTGTAGGTGGAAACACAACCATCAACATGTTAACACTGACAAATGCTTCTTTGAAGACTCCCATGTATTTCTTCCTCAGGAATTTCTCACTATTAGAAATTTCATTCACAGCAGTCTGTATTCCTAGATTTCTGATCAGCATTGTTACACAACCATTTCCTATAATGCTTGCCTGACCAAGTATTTTTTTAATCCTTCTGGGAACAACAGAGTTTTTCCTTCTGGCTATTATGTCCTACAATCATTATGTGGCTATCCTCAAACCTTTGCATTATACAAGTATAATGAGAACAAAGTCTGCAACAGGCTTGTAATAAGATCCTGGTTAGCTGATTTCTTGTTTTCTTTATTCAAGTGATTATGGGTCTCCAACTGGATTTCTGTGACTCCAACATTATTGACCATTTCAGTTGTCACTCTTCTCCTTTGTTGCTGATTTCTTGCACAGACACAGCATTCTTAGAGTTCATGGGATTTTTCCTCGCTGTATTCACACTCATGGTAACTTTGACGTTGGTGATTATCTCCTACACACTCATCCTTAGAACAATTCTGAAGTTTCCTTATTCCCAGCAAAGGAAAAAGGCCTTTTCCACTTGTTTCTCCCATATGATTGTGGTTTCCATTTCTTATGGGAGTTGCTTTTTCATGTTCCTCAAAACTTCAGCAAAGGAAGGGGTGGCTTTGAGCAATGGTGTAGCAATACTCTATACCTCCATTGCTGCCAGGTTGAATCCCTTCATTTACACCTTAAGGAACCAGCATGATAAAACAAGTCTTTAAAGGCATGATAAAAAAAAATGACAATATCAAAGAAACATTAATTAATGTTAAATCTATACCCAAACCACAAATAAACTACAAATAAAGACAAATTATTTTTCTAGGATTTATGAATACCCAAAGGAACAAAGATTCCTGGGGAGGTAGAGTTACCTTTGACGATCAAGCATCGTTACTATGTAAATAACCTAATACTTAGTTAAAGCTAAAAAATAACGAAAACTATAAGGAAAAGGAAAATAGAATTCATAGATTTCAGTTATTATAACATTCTTTTGATTGTATTTTTTCTTGGATGTTGTGGGAGGTGTGGGAGGTGGGAACATGGGAATCCCTATAATTTCTGTGTAATATCTAGGTAATCTAAGCACCTTTTAAAAAATACATATATATATAATATTTATGTAAGCAAATGCACATATATGAATATATATTTATATATCATTTTACAAATATTGGTATATATTGTGAAAATTTTTACTTTTACCCACAATAAAAAAAAAAAAAAACTTATTTCCTTGTGTAATCTTTTTTCCATTTCTCTAATTTATCAGGTCTGTATGTTCATCTGTTTGCACATACAAAGCATAGGAAGATTGTGAAGTGTGACTCTAAAAAACGGAAGAAACAAAAGTCTTTCTCTTTGTTTTAAGATAATATGTAGCAACCTTTAATGCGTATCAAATACTTCCTGAAAATAAATTAACCTAAAGAAAAAGGTATAGCAACCCATAGTTCAGTTAAAGAGTGGAATTGGCCCTAATTTTGATACCTAGAAAATGGTTCATCATCATTTTTATTTATTGCAAAGGGCTCTGATTTTACTTTACACTTACTGTGTATTCTATTGAACAAGATATCCAGAATCTCTATGGGAAAAGTAACTGAGAAAGAATGATCTTCCACTATGAAAACAGAATATTTTAAACCATCTATGTTAACTGTTCCATCAAATGCAGAGAAAGAATAATAAAAAGAACCAAATATAGGGTAAGAGGAATGTGGGACTTAGTCAAACTTGCTAACATACGTGTAATTGAAGTCATAAAAATAAGAAAGAAAATTGCAGAAGCAATAGTTGGATAGATAATCACCAAAGATTTCCAAAGTACATTATAACTATCAATTCATTGATTCATAAGCATCATTAAACCCCTCAACGATTTAAAGAAAACTACAACTGTGTACATCATAGGCAAAGTGTTAGAAGACAAACATAATTAGAAAACATTGAGAGGATTCATTATCATCAGTAATAAGGAAAACATGCCACTCTAAGTAGAAATTGGAAGCCAAATACAATGGAATAGCACCTTCAAATCACTAAAGTTAAAAAAAAAAACCTGCCAAAACATGGAAATAGCTATCAAAATAAAGGCAAAGAAACACAAAAGAAAGATTTTCCAGGTCATGAACAAAGATCCTCTTCTAAGCCCCCTCTCAATTGGAAGCAGAGTGGGCATCACCTTCTCCAAATCCTCAAGATTAAGGAATGAACAAACATAAAGGGTAATGCAGCTATGGGCTAAAGTAGACTTATTAATATTCTAGTAATGGAATAATATGATATAAAGGCAGTGGTCACCAGAGATTCTGACGGGAGGAAGAAGAAAGGGTAGGTGCAACATGGGGCATTTGGGGACATTGGAATTATTCTGCGTAACATTCCAATGACAGATACAGGCCATTAAACATTTTGTCAAAACCTATAAATTGTGCGAGGCAAATTGTAAATGTAAACTATAGACCATGGTTAGTAGCAATACTTCAATATGTGTTCATCAATTTTAACAAATGCACCACACTAATAAAAGATGTTGCTAATGAGGAAAAGTGTTTGAGGGGGTGGGGGTGAAGTATATGGGAATCCCATGTATTTTTGCTATAACATTTATATAATCTAAAGCTTCTTGAAAAATAATAAAATAAAATAAAACAAAATGAATGAAAAAAATAGAATAAAAAGCAAAATGACCCTGAATGAAAGCATGCAAGTGATACATACATGTGAGCGAAGCAAGAATAAAACTCACGTCTTGTGGATTTTAAAATATGCATGAAAGTAAAATATGTGATGATAGCATCAAAGTCAGGAATTGGCTACATGTATATAATTTTTGTAAGTTTCTCATGATTTTTTTTCAGGATATGCTAAAAACATTAAGGTAGACAGTAAAAAGAAAATAATGAATATTATAAAAATTGTAAAATTAGAAGCTAATAGTTAATGTTAAAAAGAAAAATGAAAGAAGTACTTAATCCAAATCTTAATGGAATTGAGAAATAAAGGAATGAAGAACAGATAAGGTAAATAGAAAACAACTAGCAAAATGTTAGACTTAAAACCAACTAAAACATAATTATTGTAATAATTATTTTAACTGCTGATAAATATAGAAATATTTATAGATATTTAGAGAAAACGAAATGGCAAACTATTAGAATCAGTTTTCAGCTTGTATTATTGCATGAGAAAAAATTTAAATATAACAACATGAAGTATTTGGAACTAGGAGGATGGGATACACGACTATCCAAGAGCAAATCTAAACAATGGAAAGTGATGTGGCTATATGGATATCAAACGAACTAGACTTGAGACAAGAAATATCCTTGGAGATAAGAAGTGAAATTTTTTGTTGATAATGGAGTCAACTAAACTATAACATACAAATCTTAAATATGTATATTCCTTGTAACTAAACACCAATATATATAAGGCAAAGATCGACAACATTAATAAGAGAAACAGACAACTGCACATTCCCACCTAGAGCCTTTAATACATTTTTCAGTAAATCAACTTTTCACAACTGCTGTTCCATGAATTAAGATCCCCCAAATGTAAGGAAAAATAGTGCCCAAATTAAATGTAGAATAAATTATTTTCAAATGACATCTTCAAATAAATCTATTGGGTGATATTCCATAGTAATTGCATGTAATGTGAACAATAAATTGCTTTGCATGTCTTTTCTTTTTCATAACACTAAAATCTTTGAACATTTCTACATCTTTCTATATAAGGTATGTTTCTTTAAGCAGCATAAAGTTAAGCTATTTTTTTAGCTCTACTTTGAAAATCTTTTATTTGGTGTTAACCTATTGTTATTCCACTTACTGTTATATTTTCTTTTATGCCTTGTCATATTGTGATCTCTTTTCCCTTTGTTTTCTACTTCCATATTGTGGTAATGGGGAATCATAGTGCAGCCTGCCACCTTTACCTGGAACACAAAATTACATCCTGTGCTCAGGACCAGGTGTGTCAGTCTAGCAGTATAAAATACAAAACTTTAGGAGATAAGGGAATGTGAGTAAATTCCTCCCCATATTGCCCCTAGAATATGTAAACACTGAAGACAATTGATTCTGGAGGGCACTCCAGTGGTTTATCTGTCCCTCGCAGGGAGGAAGCAGGGTTCCTCCACTGCAGCAGCACAAGAATAAAAGAGAGAGCTGCTAAGCATATAGCATCTACCAAAGGATTGTGAAGTGACCTGTGCCCTGTGTCCCTGGAGTAAGGCTGGCACAGTAACTGAAGCATGAGCTGGCACAGTCATTGGGTCCCTGTGATTCTCCTGAACTAAAAATTGTTCTCGCCAAAAATGTCAACTATGTTTTGAGTGATATCCTTGCAGGTTAATGCACTCTGTCATCTTATCTCACTTTTATATCTTCCCTCCTGACAAAATAAAGTTTTCTGTAAAGAAGATTGAGAATCATGAAGTTAGGATTCTGAAGTCTCTTAGATCTCCCAACGTGTACAATTTTTGGTACACTTTAATGGAAATATATTTTTTGTGGTAAAATTCACATCACATACATTTCATCATTTTAATTATTTTACAGTGTACTCTTTTTTTTTTGTTTTGTTTTGTTTTGTTTGTTTTCTTTTTTCTTTTATTTATTTATTTATTTATTTTTTATTATGGGTAAAAATCAAAATTATCACAATACATACTCTTTAGTGGTTATTAGTACAGTCATAAGGTTGTGCAAACATCACTATAATCTAATTCCAGAACACTTTCATTAACCCCCCTCAAAGAAACCCACATCCACTAAGCAGTCAGTAACCATTCCCCGCTGGTAATCACTAATCTGCTTTCTGTCTCTATGGTTTTGCATATTTTGGGACATTTCATATAAATAGAATCACAGAATATGTGACCTTTTGTATCTAGTTTCTTTCATTTAGCATAATGTTTTTAAAGTTTGTCCACCTTGTAGACTATATCAGTAATTCATTCCTTTTTATGGATGAATTAAATTCCATTGTATAGATAGACCACATTTTGTTTATCAGTTCATCAATTGATGGACATTTCTGATTTTTTCTACTGTAAGTATTAGTGTTATTAGCCTTTGTATACCAGTTTTGTTTTGAACCACAGCACACTTAGATGACCATTCTAATGTTGAAAAGACCTTAAGATGATGCTAAAGATTATTAATATTGGAAGGAAGAATATCTGCATTCCTTACTTTTTCTGAGATAGAAACATCACTTTAGCAATAGAAATACAGAAGAGTCCTGTTTAAATTGTAATATAGGCATATGTCTAAATCTGGAAGTCTTAGTTAAATGAATTTTATAAAAAATTATATCACTACAAGCAATTCTTCTCACTATATGTTAAGAATATTTAAAAACTCAGAAGAGAGAAAATTAATAAGGTTGGTTTTTATCTACCAGTAATTCTACACAAAAACCAAAATAATGGCAAGTGTAAACTTCAGTCAAAATATGATCATATTACTGATGATTTTACAACAAAGTATCTTTTCCTAAAATTGTGAAAATGTTTGAGTACAGGTGTTTCCAGTTATGTGTGGCATCCTCTCAATAAAATATCATATTTTAGACATCAATAAATTCCAATTATCATAATATTTGCTCATGAGCATGAATTTTAGAAACTCTTAATGAGTTGATTTATTGGAAATTTAGTAGCTTTTAGTCATTTGTAGTCAACTATTCATAAGTTATGAAGAAAGGTCTTGGTAATTTTATCACAGAACATATTTCATCATAAGGACACTTGTAAGGCAAGCCTACAAAAATAAATAATTTGAGAATGGTTGTTTTTATCTCAAGTCTGTCTTATTTTAACATTTTATAATTTCAGACTTAAAGAAAAGTTCTGAAAACAGTACGAGGAACTCTGTAAAAAGAATTCCATATGCCCTTTATATAGAATAATTGTTTATATTTTTATGATTTCCATTATGATTCTCTTTATATATGTATATTTATACACACATATACATAAATATAAATATTTTATAATACCATTTCATAGTGAGTTAAGACCTCCTGCCTTTTTATCCCTAAGTACCTCAGAGTATATTTCCTAACAAGAATAGTCTTCTTCATAACTGAAGTATAATTATTTATTAAAATAAGAGTATCTAAAATTGATGCAACACTATTATCCAGTTCATAATCCAAATCAACATTTTGGAAAATTTCCCAGCAATGTCCCTATTTCTTTTTTCCCATATCCTGTTCTAGCATAACCAGGTTTATGCATTGGATTTAGCCCTAATTTCTGTTAAATTCCTTTAATCTGAAACGTTTTCTTAGACTTTCTTTAACCTATTTTATTGACATTTTTGAAGAATACATGGGACTGGAGGTCATTTGATTTTTTTCAATATTAAATTGAAGTTCTGATTGTTTGCAGGAATAACACACAAGTGATGAATTCTTAGTGCATAATATTAAAAGCTATGTGATGTTGGCTTTCATATTACTGATGATGGTAATTATGATCACTTGGTTAAGGTATGAAGTGTTAATTTCTCCTTGTGATAATAAGTAATTTGGGGGAGCTACTTTGTGTAGATATCCTGTTTCTCATGAAATATTTATCCACTAATTTTAACATGTATTGATGATATGCTGACTTCATTACTATTTCCATATTTATTAGTTGGCATATTTTTCCTCTATGGAAGATGTTTTCCCTCTCCCATGTAGAATAATTAATTAATTTTTAGAACAGTATTTATTCAAGGATTCTTATTTTATTCAATAGATTATAATTAGTTTCTATCATAATTTATTTTAATGATTATATTGTATAAACATGATAAGTAGGAATCTCTACAAAGTGGCTTCTCAATTTGAATTACATGCTCTTCTTAATTATTTGAGCACTTACTTGCAACAAGATGACCTCTCCTTGACCTAGCATTGAATATAGCCATTTCTCCAAGAATCACTCTTTCCTTTTAGTGGAGAATGATATTTAAAAACCAAGATTTGACACTTGTTTTATTTGTTTGTTATGATTATAAGCCTTTTCAGAAATCAGAGATAAGATATATATATATATATATATTATCTCTATAATATATAGATATATATATTATCTCTATTATATATATATATATATAATTTGAGCTGCCAGAACTGGCATAAAAATACCATAGATGGATTGGCTTAAACAACAGTTTTTTATTAGGGCCCCATTGGAGGCTGGAAAACAAAAATCAAAATATTAGGAGGCTATGCCTCATGTGAAATCTCTAACATTCTGGTGGTAACATTGTGACATTATTCTCTGTCTCCGTCACATGATGATCTGTCTCTTTCTGTCACCACCTGTGGTTTCTATTCTGTGTCCAATTTCCTTTGCTTATAAGGATTTCAATTTTATAGGATTAAGGTCAACCTTGATTTGATTTGGCCTCATCTTAATAGGATCCTTGAAGGCCCTATTTAAAAATGAGTTTTACAGCAGTGGTCTAGGGGTTATGACTTGAACATGTCTTTGTGGGAGATGTGAAACAATACTTATTTATAAATATACATATATAATGTAAATATGTAATATGTAATGTAATGTAAATGTATATATATATAAAATAAGTTCATACATATAGCTTCAATTCCAACTCAACACTCTACAAGGAACTTAATAGACATCCTTCTTTCCAAATTTGTAATTTCTTTCTTCTACAGGGAGAAACTAGTAAGTCATTTTCTTCAGTATCTCATTTGTATAAGTCTAACTTATGCAAAAACCAGTTACAGAATTGATAATCCATATCACTGCTTAAAGTGAACCTATCAAGCAAAATTCAATTATTGTTTACAATTTTACATAGAATTTACACCTGAAGGAATGCACAAATATTATGAGCCAACTTGGTGGGTTTGGACAAATGAATATATTGAAGGAACTTGCATCCCTGTTTACTGTCAAGATTCACACATCAATTGCAAGTTTCTATTCTGAGTTGTGGATTACTTTTGATATCTCTAGAAAAACTATGGTCAATAGTAAGCAGCACTATCAAAGGAGACCTCCACATTTTTATTATAAAACAGTTATACATGATATTCCTGTGGACAAAATTAAGAGAAATTGGTTGTTATTCAGATTAAAATAGTTGCTTTAAAATTTACCTCAATGTTTTTTGGTCTAAAGCAGCAATTTACTGGACTCACAGATCCTGATTTAAGGAATGTGTATGGAGTAGAGCACAGCCTGTCCCTGCACCATTATGTTTAGGGCCTCACATGGAAGACGTGAAGACTGGGTTTGGAACCATCTGATGGCATCTTTGATCAAGTGTATGGCGGTCACATCTGATGTCTGTTTTTTTCCACAAAGAGTTGGCTGTGTTTCAAGTTCAAATATGGCAAAATAGAAAAAGCAATAAAGGAAACTTGGAATCATGTAAGAGCTTTTCTCCCAAACTTTGCAAGTAGAGGCAGTTATTAGCTTCTGCTCAAATTCTAGAGAATGAAACTTTGACCCTTCTTATTCTTGAAAGGATTATCAAGGTCATATTGTAAGATAATGTTGGATGGGAGAGATTGCTTTATTGCAGCCATTTAGGAAAATGCTATCTTCCACAGAAGTGATGTTGGAGGATGGAACATGTTGCTTTATTTCTTATTCAACAGATAAAGAAAACATACTGGAAGTTTATCTAGCACACTGATTTATATATTTAGCTCTTCAAGTTATCCTAGGCAGACTGGCAGCAACACCATTGTTCTGATATTTTTAGAAATATATTGGCTTTTTAACTTTGCGTTTGCTTCCCTGAAACCCCTTCACTTGTAATTTAGCGTGACGATCAAAGAATCCACCAATAATCTGGTAATACATTTTCATTGAACTATTCATGTTTACTATTCCATTGATCATAAGACTCATAGGCAAATATTTTCAAGAACATTGACTAGAGAAATACATGGTTAACTAAAGGCATGGCCAAAACCTAATACTACTACAAAGAATGGAAGATATCTTTGCGCTGGTAGCTTAATCAACACCAATCTACTAAATGAATTGTTACAATGACATATTCAACAGAAAAATTATAAAGTTATGGGATCTATGTGATCTAAGAACTAACAGCTGAGAGTGAAAACCATAATAGATTATTTAATACCATGACTTTGAAGAAAAAGATATAAAATTTTTATTTTTAAATTAGTGTAGTATTTTTAAATTTTAATACATTTATATTCAATATCATTTACTATTTAAAACTTATACATAAAGAAAAACTAATAATTATAAGCCAGGTCATAAAATTCATCATTTATTCCCATTTATTCAATAAATTCATTGGCATATCCAAGAAATTAAACTTGCTTTACGTGTTTTTGAAAAAAAATTGTTTATAAATTCAACTACTAGTGTATTAAATCATAGTTTTTTTTTTTACTGCAATTTTGAAAAAGTGACCAATATAAATACTAAAATAAAATTAAACAAATTAAATAAATGATATATGCTCAAAGAAAATTATGCTTTCCTATGCTGACAATTGACATTAGAAATACTCACTCTACAAGATAAATCTGTACATTATTCCTTTAAAGAGAAAGATTTCTTGGAACATTTTAAGCATATATAATGAGGACGAAATTCAGTTTACCTGACACTTTTCAAGAACATGGTTTTAGATAAAATTACATACACATTTAAATTATTGATTTAAAATTTCTATGCCCCCCAAAGATTTATATTCTATAATACAATCAAAACCCTTTATTAATTTTATCATAAAATAGCTTCCATAGAGATAATCTCGCAATTTTTATTTTCTAAAAGGATGTCTTTCATATGGAATAACAAGAAGTTAAACTAAGAATTCATTGAATGGAAATAATTTCTAAATGCAGGCCGACTGAAGTGACCTGGAAAGTATTAGATAAGAGTACTTAAACTAAGAGTCAAACTAATTTTTGTTCAATGTTCCTTTTATGCTTTCATGTTATTTCAATAAATAGTCTTATTTTTCTGAAGGAGAAAATATCTTTTTGAATACAATTAGCTAGGTGTTTTGAAGTTGCTGGTTTCTCAGAGAATAAATGAATGTATTCAACAAATGTGCAACTGAAGTATTGAGTACAGCTATTCCTTTACTTAAAGTAACTCTCACATTTGCTGATGGTTTTATGTAAATGAAGAAACAACTTCCATAAGTGATGGAGACAACAATCATGTGAGACGAGCAGGTGGAAAATGCTTTCTTCTTTTGTTGAGCTGAAGGGAATTTTAGAATTGTCTTGATGATATAGAAGTAAGATAGGATTACTAATGACAATGTGACAATAAGGGTCGTCACAGGTAATAAAAAAGCAATCAATTCTAGTACACGTGTGTTTGAGCGAGAAAGTTGTAGGATAGGAGAAACATCACAAATGAAATGATCAATGGTATTTGAAGCACAGAAATCCAGGTTAAGAGCCAAAATAAGTGGAGGGAAAAAGACCAGGAAGCCAGTTGCCCAGGAGCTGAGTACAAACTGGTGACAAACTCTTCTGCTCATGATGGATTCAAAATGCAAAGGGTTACAGATGGCAACATAGCGGTTATAGGACATAACAGCCAGAAGGAAAAATTCTGTGCCCCTCAAGAAGATGTAAAAAAACAACTGAGATACACAGCTGTTATAGGAAATGGTCTTTTCCCTGGTCACAAAAGTGACTAAGAATTTGGGGATGCAAACAGTTGTGAATGAGATTTCTAGTAAAGAAAAATTACAAAGGAAGAAATACATTGGGGTCTTTAGATGGGAATCCAACAGAGTGAGAGCAATGATGGCTAAGTTCCCTGTCATGCTCAACAAGTAATTTAGAAATTGAAATAAGATTACCATCTGTAATTGAGAGTTATCTGTCAGTCCCAGTAGGATAAACTCTATCTGCTTGGTATGGTTCCTCATTTCACTTTTGTGATTTCAATTAAATTCCAAAAATAAAAGTTTACAGAAATCAGAAAGTACAGGAGTGGCTTTACCTCCAATGAAGGATAAATAAAATGTACCTTATTCAGGAACATACACATTTTTAAATACAATTCTCCATGGAAGTTGAAGGTATTTTCAAGAACTTAGCAACAGAAGTTTTAAGAGTGTAAATGTACTATGGAGGTCAAATCAGTTTTGGAATTTGTCGTATTAAACCCGTGATAGTTGAATTTTCCTCTTCTCTTTAAACTTCTAGTTAATTGTAGCTAATTCCAAATTTCCCCCTGTTTAAATAAGATAAAAGAGCTTGGTTCAGAATTCAAGCAAAATCAACCAGTTTTAAAGTATTAATTTCTTCAAATTATAATATTCCCAGTTTGGTAAATTAAAATCTACAATTAATTTCTAAAACCTTAGATTGCATATTAGTGAACAATTTTATTCCCCCATTGGAATCTTTTCTAACTTCTCAATGAACTACTGATAAAAGAAGAAAATTTCTAAAAGAAATCAAAAGGAGGAAAGAAAGAAGGGGTATGAGGTAATACCGAATAAAATAAATACCAGTTAAGTTGGTCTACATGGGAAAAATGAAACTCATTATTAAGCCAACATGGCTACATTTACCTATCAAAGCCAAAACATACTCAATGCTTGTACACTATGCCTTGTTTAACCAAGACCATAAGAATAGAAGGAGAGCATAAAAAATGCATTGTTTCTCTTTACAATCTCCACCCACAGGTACCTAGATCTAAACTACTCTCAAGAGGCAGCACTACTGAGGTGAAAACTCACTGTTTCCCTGCCACATTGCCTGGCTCTTCACGTGTCCAACAGTTACTCATACAACTAATCAGTGACTGTTAATACAAGGAATTATTGGTATAGGGTATGTGTGATGACTTGGATAGGGCAACTGTGTTCTGATAATATTTTAAATTGTGGGTTTACATGTATTAGAATCTCAGATTCCCAGTGATAAAAACAGAGTGATTATGAGGAAGTTACTGTCTCAATAAAGCAGAAATACAGAAAAAAGTGGACCCTATTAAATATTAAAAACTGGTCTTAAATCTGTGTTAATCCACCTTTTTTCCAGCTATGGCTCTGAGATGGATGATGTATTTATGGATACAGAGACAAAGGGAAATCCACTATTCAGATCAATATTTTGGCAGGCCTTTTATTGGTCAACAATGAAAATTTTTAACTGAACAACACAAAAATTGTAACAGAATTTAGAAAGAGAATAATGAGGCTAAGTTAGGAGTGATGTTTTTGGAAATTGTACTGACTCATTTATTCCTAATCAAATGGTCTTGGAAAAATTCCTTAACTTATGTTTAGTTGTTTCATCTACAAAAGGGTGGTATAATAGTTTTGACCTCAGTAAGTATTAAATGAGATGTGTACAGCATGCATCAATGTCTAGATAGTAACACATCACTTAATAAACAGCAAAGAGAAAAATGTACATAGAAACTGTATGATGTATTCAGAGCTTTTATTGTTTCATAGAGCTCTTATGACTATAGCAGGAGCAGATTGGCCTGAAATCTGCTCAGGCCAGTGGAGGCCTCTGTACACTGCAAGGGATATTCCTGGTTTTAATATAGAAATAATATAATTTATTTAAAAACTTATTTTTGTAGTTCAATTTAGTTATTTCTAATTTGCATTATCTGGTGTATATAAAATTTGAACCACATTCCTAAATCTGAAAATGCAAATGTCATATTAAAGTTCATTTTGAAAATGCAATGAAAGGTAACAAATGACAAAGGTAGGTAATATGTTTCCAATATGTTTGCTTCAAAGATATTATTAATAAACTGATATTACAAAATATACGGCTAATTTAATTTTCCAATAATGTAGTAACTCAACATATAACTTTTTAAACAAATTAGATAGTTTATGCTGATTTTGTGCTCATCTAATTGATTTCATGGTCCAGATTCAGAAGCAATGTTAAAAATTTAAATGGGATGCTTTATTTTATTACAATTTGCAGGCCTGCTTCTAATTCCAATGAAAATCACACTAATTCATTAGATTGTAAACATTGCTGACTCATTTGGTTTAAAAATAGCTAGTATATCCTTAGAATAATGCACTAATAACCCTTTATATGTAGTAATAATAAAATCGCTCATATTGTTAAAGCATGTGTTATTTGATAAAAAGATAAATAAAAGAGAGAAATATCTGATAAATCAAAAGCATAAGAACACTTTTAGGGGAAAAGTCATGCTATTGGAAAAGAGAAAGGGGATAAAGACACAATGTTAAAAGTGAAATACATAAGGATATCCTCTGGCCACCATTATCGTAATGATTTGGAAATTAAGAAGTAAAAAATTAGCAAATTATACAATATAAACAGAAAATTACTACAGTTAAAATGAAAAGAATTCTCAAACATCTATATTCCAACTTTGATAAATTCAAAACAGCTAAGTGTCTTCTTAAGCAAGTTATATATCTTTAAAGAATAAACACCTTTCATTTGAAACAAATTTATTCATCAGATGATATATTTTGGAGTGAAGACTGATCAATATATATTCTCATGGAAAATCCTCTAAATATATTTTAGACATAAAATTCCAAAATTGATCCTATTTTTATAATTATGTAAATATGATACATATAAGTATGATTTCTGCAATTGTATACAAAAGTAATAATGACTAAATATATTCTCTCAGTGATATATTAAATAACAATGCATTTGTATATTTAATAAGAATGAAGTCATTCTTAATATTCTATCAAAGAGAAATGAAAAACACAGAATAATATTTTCAAACTTGCATCGGATTATTTTTCATAATAGCCAAACATACTAGTGAGTTGAGAAAAGAGATTGGTGTGATATTTTATAAAGTCATGATATTTTTTCCTTTTTATATATTTTTTGATATGGGAAACCAGCACTCAACCCCTGAGCCACATAGGCTCCCCCAAGTTGGCTTTCTCATCTGTTTGCTTGCTGTTCAGTTTTTGTTGTTTGTTGTTTTTAGGAGTCACCAAGTACCCAACTCAGGACTTCCAATGTGGGAAGCAGGCGCTCAACAACTTGAGACAAATCAGCTCCCCTAGAATCATGTTTTTAACATAAAATTTTAGTGATGAACTTGATTGGCTTTTTATGTTGTCAGCAGACAATTTTCCTAATAATTTGAACAAACCTTGCATTTTGCACATTAAACTATTTTCCAAAAAGAAGATAAGCACTAACAGAAAAAGCTACATCATTTCACAAATAATATCTTCTTTCTTTTAAATTCATATATTTATAGTACATTACTTTTCATTGATTAAATTTTGCCATTCATTTTCCTGATTTGAAGTTTTCCTATTTTAAAACATATATTGATTGTCTAATATTTTTTCCTTCTATGTGATTGATCCCTTTCCCCACGATATGAAATCAGGAATCCTTTATTCTTTATATTAAAACATTGCATTCCTTAGGTAAATAATGGTTTGCTCATTTCAATACTTCTAAGTATATTTATTTTCCTCTTCATTAATTCTTCAATGACTAATCTCCTGGTGTTTGGTGGAAAGGATGCACCTCAGAATTGGAAATAAATCAGGTCATTACTTCCTCAATCACATCTTAATTTGGTATTGTTTCTTTAATTAATATGTCCTTGTTCTTACCTCTACTTTATTCTGAAAAATTCTTTGAAATTGTCTGTAGGCTTATTGGGGGTAACAGAGTAATCTAGAAGCAGAATTAGTTTTGCAACCAGGACAAATTTGGCAATCAGTTCTAAATGATATGGTCATTGTTCAAAAATATTTGTCAGAATTAGCATTTCCAAGGAGTTCTTTTTCATATTTTGAAGTATATATTAAAAAACAAAGCCAATTTTCCAGGAAAAATATTTTCTTAACTTGCTATGTTTAAATTCTAGACTTGCACAGGTACTTTTTATCTACAGAACAGTAGATAATCATTCCTTCTACATTTATATGATGCCATGTCCGGTGTAAACCACCAAAGTATTAAAAACAAAGGTGCAAGTGCATAAACGAAGCATTATGCTCTTGATTTTTTTGGATTCTTAAAATAGAAAATGAAGAGTGAGTATAATGTTTCTTTAGAGAAATTATAAAATGTCATCTTTAATTCACTCTTGTTTGCCTTCAAACTTGCAATTATTCTTAAAATTTTAAAATAAAAGTAACAATACTATGTAATTATCTTTAGTGGTACCTGGTGGTATATTCTTTCCTCTAGAGTGCATGGGCAAGAAACAACCATAACAATGAACATAATCATTGAAATAAAATATTTAATTTTGAATTTAGGAAAATTAACATAAAAGTTTATCTCAGGTTAATTCAAAGTAGTTCACTAAAGTATGAATGCTTTAGTAATGTGTTTTTCTTCATTGCCACATATATCTGAACACATGGTAGTATCTATGCTTTGGGTAAGAAATATATATAACATACTCCTCTTTTAATTATAAGATAATATACGTGTACAACTAATCTCACCTCACACATCTTCAAAAAATTATAGCTACGATTATTAGCTTGAAACTTGGGAAATATTTACTAGTTGCCAATTATTTTTAAAAGAATGAATGCTTCTCTAAGGGGAAAGCCAAGGGGGATAGTATCCCTAAGGAAAAATAGAGAAGATCAACATTATGCTTTTTTCTTTTTTTTTTTTTTTATTATGGGTAAAAATCAAAATTCTCACAATACACACATTTGCAAAATGATATATAAATATATATGCATATATGTGTATTTGTTTACAAAAATGTTGTTTATATATATATATATATATACATATATTTTAAGAGGTGCTTAGATTACCCAAAATATTACACGGAACCCACTGGGATTCCCATGTTGCCCACCTCCCACACCTCCCATCACATCCCACACAAACATCTCCCACAGTGTGGCCCACCACCCTCAATGAACTTACACATCCTGGAGCCTTGCCACCAACCATAGACCACAGTTCACACTGTAGACCACACTCTCTCCCACTCAGTTCTGAGTGGTGTGTGCTGATTTAAAATGGCCTACATCCATTGCCACAACAGTACTCAGGACAACCTCCAACTCCCAAAGAAGCCACTGTATTTCAACTGCTCGTCCCCTCCCTACCCCAAAAGTGTCAAGTGGCCACTGGCTCCACCTCATTGTTATAATTTCTTGCATTGCTAGAATCACCATATGTGAACAACAGAATACCATCAAGTCCACTCTAGTCCACAGTTCTTCCCCCAATCCTGAGGGGACTGGGATGGTGATGTCCACTACAACTCCAAGTGAGAGAGGGCTTATATCCCATGGATATGGTGGGTGGGATGATCCTGCCTGCAGATGCAGGCCCTCTCCATTCCCTGGGATGGCCATTTCCCATCATTGTCTCCTCACCAGGTGACTTGGATGAGTCCATTGAGCTGTAGGGTAGGAGTTGCAGCTCCACCTAGATTTCATGCACACCTGGCACATAGGTAGGCGGGAGGCTCCAGTCTCTGGAAGTATACCTAAAAACTCCAGCATCACATATAGGTTTGAAAAGAAGGGACTGGTGAACCATGTGCAGGGAGGACTTATTTGAGTCTAATTCTGTCACTCTCAGAAGCACAGATTCCAAAATAGAACCCACTGATAAGGCATCAGTCTCTGGGGCTATCCCCCCTTATATAGGACCAGGGTGTCTCTGGAGCTCTCAGGAACCCCACTGAGTGGGGTGATAGGCACTTAGATGTTCTATGAGCTCCTACTGAGGTGTGCGTAAGAGTTACCTCTGGGATGACCTCCCGACTCTCTTTGAAGTCTCTTAGCCACTTGAACTCATTTGTCTTTACCATTTCCCCCTTTTATTCAAGGTCTTTTTCCAGTTGTGTTGCCAGTTGGCACTTGGCAAAAGTTTTCAATTAGCAATAATCGTGCCTCGGATAAACCTCATTGGCTACAATACTGCCACTGTGCAAAGCTGCCAGTTGGCACTTGGTATTAATCCCTCGTTGCCAGGGAGGCTCATCCCCGGGAGTCATGTCCCACGTTGGGGGGAAGGTAATGCAATCATATGCTGAGTTTGGCTTAGAGAGAGGCCACATTTGAGCAACAAGGAGGCTCTCAGGTGGCAACCCTTAGGCACCCCACAACTGCAGGCTAAGTCTCATTTACAAGAGTAAAGACTCACAAGGGTAGTCATCAATTAAAAAAAAAAAAAAAACAACAACAAAAACAAAAACAACAACAACAACAACAAAAAAACATCAGTGTGTCATCCTATTTTGACAGGCACTGTCCCTACACTCAGAGGCCTATTGTTGCTCCCTTGGAGACTGTGACAGAGCTCTCCAGGCTAGGAATTCAGATTCCCTCATTTATTGTGTGATTATCCACCCATCTTGACCATGCCCCATCCCCCGATCCTTTGAATGATTTTGTATATCTTTCATGTATATTCGGATGAACCAATCCCCACGAAACCCCCCCTAATAATCCCCCGCAGGACCCATTGTAACCCTTCTGTGATCCAAATCCTCCATGAACATTTAGTCCATAAAATAATCAAATACACTTACTAGGAAAAAGAAACAAGTGTGATAAGCGTACATGCAAGAGACAAACATAAGGAAACTCAGGGGGAAAAAAAAAAAAGAGAGAAGGAAAAAAAACAAATAATCAAACAAAGACCAAAGCAAAATAAAATATAATTAGTGGATTGGGACATTCAAAAAATGGGCAAAAAAGAAAATGAAATGCCTTTAAAATATATATATATATATATATATATATATTCATTTTTTTCCCTTTCTCTCTTCTCTTTTCCCTTTTTTCCTTCCCTTTATCACTGTGTTATCGCATGTCTGGTGTACCATGACACCTTCCTCCTCTCAATCCCCATTGTCTCCCAATTTTTCATTTAATTTTCAAAGAAGTTTAGGTCACAGCAAAGTCACACACTGAGTGCCGGAGACTCCCAGATAACAAACCACCCCCCCTCCCCACCCCATATTAACTCCGCCCCCTTTTTTTTTTGGTTGTTAGCATTGTTATAACTGTTATGCAGATAGCAAAATATAGCAACTAAACATTGTCAGTGATTTACAGTAAAGTTTACAATTTAGATGATACAGTTTAATAATTTTGATGATATTTTCCATGTCGTGTGTCCATTACTGTAAGGTAATGAAAAACCTTCCCCATGACCACCAAACAACCCATTAGATCTTGACTGTTCCCTTCTCCCCAGCCCCCCAGGGCCCATGATACCCCTCTCTCCCAACCCATGGAATGTCAAGATTCACAGTTACATGCCCTGGGGATTTGAACAAGCCCTTCCTAATCCACCCACTCCCCAGTGCTGCACCACCAAACCCAGGAACACCACTACTCATCTGCCCCATCCCCCAACATGCAACCACACTCTATCCCCTTACCATAGATTATGTCCATATGGGTGATGGCTCAAAGCCTGCTCTTCTCTTACTCTCCTTTGTTAACCTATCTTTCAGACAATGGTTCTCAGAGACTGCTCACTTTCCTCAGTTCAGATCAGTGAGGTCAGATACTGTTCATCCTTCAGTGCCTGGCTTGCTTCACTCAACATAAGGTCTTCAAGATTTATCCACGTTATTCCATGTGTTAGCACTTTGTTCCTTCTTACAGCTGAGTAATATTCCATTGTATGTATGTACCACATTTTGCATATCCATTCGTCTGTTGATGGGCACCGGGGCTGATTCCAACTTTTGGCAATGGTGAACAATGCCGCTATGAACATTGGTGTGCATATATCTGTTTGTATTTTTGTTTTCAGTTCTTCTGGGTATATACCCAGCAGTGAAATTGCTGGATCATACGGAAGATCTATTGCTAGGTTGCTTAGGAACCGCCAAACTGTCCTCCACAGTGGCTGGACCATACCGCAGCCCCACCAGCAGTGGATGAGGGTTCCTATTCCTCCACATCCTCTCCAACATTTAGTGTCTCCTGTTTTTTTAATAGCTGCCATTCTGATGGGTGTAAGATGGTATCTCATTGTAGTTTTGATTTGCATTTCCCTGATAGCAAACGATGTTGAGTATTTTATCATGTGCTTTTTAGCCATTTGTATTTCTTCCTTAGAGAAGTGTCTTTTCAGGTCACTTGCCCATTTTTTAAATGGGTTGTTTGTCCTTTTATTTTCAAGGTGTAGGGTTTCTTTATATATGCAGGATATTAGGCTCCTATCAGATATATGGTTGCCGAATATTTTTTCCCATTGGGTATGCTGCCTTTTTATTTTCTTAATAACATCCTTTGAAGTGCAGAAGTTTTTAATTTTGATGAGATCCCATTTATCAATTTTTTCTCTTGCTGCTCGTGCTTTGGCTGTGAGGTTCATGAAACCATTTCCTATTACAAGGTCCTGTAGATGCTTCCCTACATTATCTTCCAAGGTTTTTATGGTTTTGGCTCTTATATTTAGATCTTTATCCATCTTGAGTTGATTTTTGTATAAGGTGTGAGATGGTATTCTTCTCTCATTCTTTTGGGTATGGATATCCAGTTCTCGAAGCACCACTTGTTAAAGAGGCCACTCTCTCCCAACTGAGTGGGCTTCATGGCCTTGTCAAATAACAGATGACTGTATATGCAAGGATCTATATCAGAACTCTCAATCCAGTTCCATTGGTCAGTAGGTCTATCCTTGTTCCAATACCACGCAGTTTTGATCACTGTAGCTTTGTAGTATGTTTTAAAGTCAGGTAATGTGATACCTCCAACTTCATTTTTCTTTTTCAATATATCTTTGGCAATTCGGGGCCTCTTGCCTCTCCAAATATATTTTGTGGTTAGTTTTTCCAGTTCCTTAAAAAATATGGTGTTGACTTTTATTGGGATTGCATTAAATCTGTAGATTAGTTTGGGTAGGATAGACATCTTGATGAGGTTTAGTCTTCCCATCCATGAACAGGGAATATTTTTCCATTTATTTAAGTCTTCTTTGATTTCCTTTAACAGTGTTGTGTAGATTTCTGTATATAAGTCCTTTACATCTTTAGTTAAATTTATTCCTAGGTATTTGATTCTTTTGTTTACTATTGTAAATGGCATTTTTTTCCTGATTTCCTCCTCAGTTTGCTGGTTTTGGTGTACAGAAATGCTACTGATTTTTGAGCATTGATCTTATAGCCTGCAACATTACTGAACCCCTTTATAAGTTCTAGAAGCCTTGTTGTCGATTTCTCAGGGCTTTCTATGTATAGGATCATGTCATCTGCAAATAATGAAATATTTAATTCTTCTTTTCCAATCTGGATGCCTTTTATGTCCTTTTCTTGTCTCAGTGCTCGTGCAAGTACTTCTAAGACAATGTTAAATAGGAGTGGTGATAGTGGGCATCCTTGTCTTGTTCCCGATCTCAGAGGGAAGGCTTTTAGGATTTCACCGTTGAAAATGATGTTAGCTTTGGGTTTTTCATATATACCCTTTATCATTTTCAGAAAGTTTCCATCTATTCCTATCTTTTGTAGTGTTTTTATGAGGAAAGAGTGTTGTATTTTATCGATTGCTTTCTTGGCATCTATAGAGATGATCATGTGATTTTTTTCTTTCAGTTTGTTTATGTGGTGTATTACATTGATTGATTTTCTTATATTGAACCATCCTTGCATACCTGGGATGAAACCCACTTGGTCATGGTGTATAATCCTTTTGATATGTTGTTGAATGCGATTAGCAAGTATTTTGTTAAGGATTTTAGAATCTAGGTTCATTAGAGTAATTGGTCTGTAATTTTCCTTTCTTGTGGTATCTTTATTTGGTTTTGGTATTAGGGTAATGTTGGCATCATAGAATGAGTTAGGTAATATTCCTTCTACTTCTATTTTTTGGAAGAGCTTATGTAGAATTGGTGTTAGCTCTTTCCGGAATGTTTGATAGAATTCAGCTGTGAAGCCATCTGGTCCTGGACTCTTCTTAGTTGGGAGGTTTTTAATGACTGAGTCTATCTCTTTACTTGTAATTGGGCTGTTGAGTACATCTATTTCTTCTTTCATCAATGTCGGCTGTTTGTGGGTTTCTAGAAACTTGTCCATTTCCTCTAAATTGTCATTCTTGTTGGCATATAATTTTTCAAAGTATCCTCTTATGATACTCTTTATTTCTGTGGGGTCAGTAGTGATATCAACTTGCTCATTCCTTATTTTATGTATTTGCATCTGTTCTCTCTTTTTCTTTGTTAGTCTGGCTAAGGGTTTGTCAATTTTGTTGATATTCTCGAAGAACCAGCTTTTGGTTTTGTTTATTGTTTCCAGTGCTTTCTTATTCTCTATTTCATTTAGTTCTGCTCTAATCTTGGTTATTTCCTGTTTTCTACTTCCTTTAGGTTTAGTTTGTTGTTGTTTTTCCAATTCCTCCAAGTGTGCAGTTAGGTCTTCAATTTTAGCTCTTTCTCCTTTTTTAATATATGAATTTATGGCTATGAACTTCCCTCTCAGGACTGCTTTCGCTGCATCCCATAGGATTTGATATGTTGTGTTGTTTTCATTAGTTTCAAGGTAGTTACTGATTTCTTTTGAAATTACCTCTTTGACCCACTGTTTGTCTAAGAGTGTGTTGTTTAACTTCCATATCCTTGTGCCTACCCTGTTTCTCTGGCCCTTATTGATTTCCAACTTCATTCCGTTGTGGTCAGAGAAATTACTTTGTATAATCTCAATCTTTCTGAATTCATTGAGTGTTGTTTTGTGGCCTAGCATGTGGTCTATTTTAGAGTATGTTCCATGTGCACTGGAGAAGAATGTAAATCCCGCTGCATTTGGGTGTAGTGTTCTGTATATATCTATTAAGTCCAAATCTTCTAATGTATTGTTGAGTGCCTTAGTTTCTTTATTAATTCTCTGCCTAGATGATCTATCTAATGATGATAGTGGTGTGTTGAAGTCCCCTGCTATAATTGTAGAGGAATTTATTTCTCCTCTTAGTTTTTCCAGAGTTTGCCGCACGTATTTTGAGGCACATCGATTAGGTGCATAAATGTTGATGATTGTTCTCTCTTCTTGAGAGATTACTCCTTTTACTAATATGTAGTGTCCATCTTTGTCTCTTACAATAGTTTTGCATTTAAAGTCTATTTTGTCTGATATTAGAATAGCTACTCCTGCCCTTTTTTGGCTATTGTTAGCTTGTAAAATGGTTTTCCAGCCATTCACTTTCAGCCTCCTTGAATCCCTCGGCCGAAGGTGGGTTTCTTGTAGACAGCATATAGTTGGATCATATTTTCTTATCCATTCTGCCAATCTGTGTCTTTTGATTGGTGAATTTAATCCATTAACATTCAGTGTTATTACTCGTAACGAATTTCTTACTTCAGTCATTTTTTCTTTGGGTTAATGTATGTCATATGTTGTTTTGTTTCTCTTTTTGACTTTTCAGTTGTTTTTAAACTCTCCTCCAACTCTCTCTCCTTTGTTTTTTCTTTTCAACTTGTAGAGATTCCTTTAGTATTTCTTGAAGTGCTGGTTTCTTTATGACATACTCTCTTAATTGTTGTTTATCTGTGAATATTTTGAACTCTCCATCATTTTTGAATGCCAATTTTGCTGGATAGAGAATTCGTGGCTGGAAGTTTTTTTCTTTTAGTGTTTTGACTATGTCATACCACTGTCTTCTTGCCTCCATGGTTTCAGCTGAGAAATCAGCACTTAATCTTATTGTGCTTCCCTTGTATGTGATGGTTCTCTTTTCTCTTGCTGCCTTGAGTATTTTCTCTTTGTCTTCAGCATTGGACAATTTGACAAGTATATGTCTTGGAGTTGGCCTGTTGGGATTTATACTATTTGGTGTGCGCTGTGCTTCCTGGATCTGCACATCCATCTCTCCCAATAGAGTTGGGAAGTTTTCAGCCATAACTTCCTTCAATACTCCTTCTGCTCCCTTTCCCTTCTCTTCTCCTTCTGGGATGCCCATAATGCATATGTTTGTGCGTCTTGCACTATCGGTTAATTCCCTGAGACCATACTGGATTTTTTCTATCTTTTTGTCTATGTTTTCTACAGTCTCTTTGATTTCAACTATATTGTCTTCCATATCACTAATTCTTTCCTCTGCCTGTTCAATTCTGCTGCCATGTGAGTCCAGTGTCTTTTTCATTTCTTGACTTGTGTCTTTGTTCGCCATCATATCCATTACCTTTTTAGGTGTGTTAGCTATTTCTTCAGTATGTTCTCCCAGTGTCTTCTTTATATCCTTAATCTCTTCCTTCAGTTCTTTAAGTTGGTCCATGATATTTGTTTGGATAGCTTTGATTAGTTGTTCAAAGTACTGCATTGCTTCCTGGTTTTTATTTTGTGCACTGGACTGGTCCATATTTTCCAGTTACTCAGAGTCATTTGTATTTTCCTGTTGCCCTCTTGTCATCATATTATCTTGATGGGTTTGTTCATTTGATTAGCTTTTCTCTATGCTCTAGAATTTTATTTAGCTGTTGGTTCTGCGTATGAGTTAAGTTTTCTCTTTGGCAGTTTTTCTTCTTATTTTATTTCCTTGCTTCTTTCTATGTTCCCTTGAAGGCAAAATGTTAGGGCCAGAGGAATCAAAAGATGTAAGGAAGGCAGAAGGATAATAGAAATATTGATAAAAGTTAGAAGAGTGGCAAAATGAGACTTAATGAGATGAATATTTAACTTGAGTAGGCAGTGTAGAGTACTAGGAAAAAATATGGAGTTCCTACAATGGACTGGGAAAACAAATGGAGGAATATATATATATGGTGATTTAGAAGGTTAGAATTATGAGGAGGGAGAGAAATAGTAGAGAAAGGTCTGAAAGGAAAAAGTTAATACTAATAAAAAAAAGAAAAGAAAAAAGAAGAAGAAGAAAACAAAATAGTTGGGATAGAAATTGACACCCTTAAGTTCTGGGCCTATGAGAAAATGTTGTCTCTAAGAGCCACAACAGAAAACAGAAGGCAGAAAGATGCAGGAAGGATAAGCGATAGTTTGTAATACAGAATCAATATATACAGCGAGTGGGAAATTACTGAATAAGAAGCCCAGCAAATAAGCAACCAGCTGGCAGCACCTATTTAAAAAAAAAAAAAAAAATTAGAAGGAAAAAGGAAAGGGGGAGTAAAACGGGAATAATAGCAATAGACCAGAAAGTAACAGAGAGAAACCAAAGATCCACACAGGCAAGCAGTCAAACAGAGCTAAGGGGGGTCAATGATTCCCCTAGGGTCCACGTGGATCCTTCCTGCCTACTTGTGTTTATCAATGAATTTCCCCACAGGGTTCTATATGCAGGTCCTGAAGCAGCTTTTAGCTATTAAACTAAATTAAAAAATTTATTTTTCATTTGTTGAGGTGACCTCACTTTTTTTTTTTTTTTTTTAGCTAAATGCAGGACCCAAAATAATTCCTCCTCTAGACCAACCCCCTTACGGAAGGGACCCTAGCTGGGCCCGTGGAAATTAATCAAGCACCTTCCACTTTCCGGACTCCCCAGGTTAGCTGAAGCTCTGATGTTAGTCAGTGAGGAGTGCTAAAGATGGCGGATTCCGCCCCTTCTGGCGCTGAGCTCCAGCGTCACCGGGCTGCTCAGTAAATCAGTTTGAGTGCAGATTCGCGTCTGCTCTCAGCCTAATGCTGCTTCAGGTCGGCTTATCTGCACCCCAGACCTATGGGGCGGTGCAGTCAGCCAGATCAATGTCTAAAAATATAAAATACCCTTCCCTGTATTCCAACCAAGCCCTCCCTTTTTTGGGAAGTGTCCCTTCCTCCTGGCTCCGCAGCGGCCCGGGTCTTATCCCTGGGTGGCTAGGGAAATCACCTGCGTTGCCCGACCAAAACCCCCCCTCCGGTTCACTGGGTGCTGATTAGCTCGTTTGCTCTGTTCACACAAGGTCCAAGGGGTGCCAGGCAGCCAGATCCCCAGAAAATAAAACTTTTTCTCCCCGCCCGTGGCTCAAAATGGCCGTTTTTTTTTTTTTTTTCCCCTAACCGCGGGGCTCAGCAGCCTGTGCCAACCTCCACCGGCAGCCTCAAAACTCCCGAATCACCACCGCTTGGTCCACACCACCGATCCGCGCAGATAGATGTCCCAAGCCTCTCACTCCACGCGTGCACAGCACAGACCCCTGGGCAGGACCCCGTCCCCAATCCACCTTGCTCTGGGAGCTTGCAGTGTGCGTCCTCCTACACTAACGCCATCTTGGCCGCCTCCTACTGGCCCAACATTATTCTAAAAAGCCTACAAAACACCACCTGGCCTTTATTTTTTTTTTCCATTTTATTATATTTTATGAAAGACATTGTAGGATTACAAAAAAATTATGCAGAAAATGAAGAGTTCCCATAAATCCACCACCCTCATTATTAACACCTTGCTTAGTGTGGTACATTCATTAAAATTGATGGGGAGCAGATATGACTCAAACAGTTGAGCTCTCCCCTCCCACATGGGTGGTCCCAGGTTTGGTTCCTGGTGCCACCTGAAAGAGCAAAAACAAACTATATAAAGTTTGTGAAAACGTTTCCTACTACTAGATCTCATAGATGCTTCCCCACACTTTGGTGGTTCCTCAAGAAGCTAAACATAGAACTGCCATATGCTTCAGCAAACCCATTGCTGTGTATGTACCCTGAAAAATTGAAAGCAGAGACACAAACAGATATATGCACACCAATGATCATTTAAAAAGTTGGAAGCAACCCAAATATCCATCAACAGATGAATGGATAAGCAAACTGTGGTATATACATACAATGGAATATTACCCAGTTGTAGGAAGGAATGCAGTATTAACACATGTGATAACATGGATGAATCTTGAAGACCTTATGTTATGTGAAGTAAGCCAGGCACTGAAGGACAAATATTACATGACCTCAATGATATGAATTAAGCAAACTGAGCAGACTCACAGAGCTACAGTCTGGAAGATACAGGAGACAGAAAGGGAGTATAGGGTGGTGAACTGATGCTCAATATGGGCAAAACCTGTGATAAGGTGGAGGGGGGTGATTGGGCAATGGATGCATGTGACAGCAGTGAAGTGATATGATTGGGGTCGATGGCATTGTCTCAGTGGGTGGAAATCCACACAATAACAGAAAGAATATTGAATTCCTATCCTGGGGAGTTCTGCTACATTCTCTAATTGGACACAAAGATTCCTTGAAATCAAGGGCAGTGCCTAGTGAAGGAAGACAGACCATTACGCTAGGCCCTTGATATTGATAGTTGTACCTATGAAACTTTTCTTGTGAAATTGAAAACTTAGCCTAGTATTATAGACTGCCTAAGAGTTATCTCCTGAAAGCCTCCTTGAAATGTGGCCTCTTTCTAAGCAAAATTTGGCATGGGAGATAAATCCCACAGAAGAGCCTCCCTGGCACCAAGGGATTATTACCAAGTGCCTACTAGCAATGCATATGGAAAAAGACCTTGACCAAAAGGGAGAAACAGTAAATACAAATGAGCTTTTATGGCTAAAAGACTTCAAAGTGAGTCTGGAGGTCATTCCAGAGGGTACACTTATGCAAGTCTCTGCAGAATCTCCTTGACTGCCACAGCAAACAATGTCTCCAATTGCAGGGCTCCTGAGGGTGTTAGAGACAACCAGAAACTATACACAGGGCAGACAGCTCAGGAATTTGGCACCCTATCAGTGGCCTTACTTTGGAATCTTTACTACCCAATGTAACAGAGTTACATTTGAAATTTTTATTCTAATAACATATATGTAACCTAAAATTTTTTCTTGTAACTATGTTTAAATATACAATTCAATAATGTTAATTATGTTCATAAAAGTGTGTTACCATACCCACCATCCATTACCAAAACATTTCCATCACTTCAACTAGAAACTCTATACAATCAAAGAATTAGCTCCCCCTTCCCCACTCCCACACCAAACCATAGAAACCTATAATTGAGTTTCTAACTCTATGAATTTTCTTATTCTAATTGTTTCATATCAGTGAGTATATAGAATATTTATGTTTGTGACTGACTTATTTCCTCAAAGATGTCTTCAAAGTTCATCATGTTTTCAGATGTATAAGAATTCAATTCCTTTCTATGACTGAATAATCCATTGTATATATGTGCCACATTTTGTTTATCCATTCATTGTTTGATGGACACTTGGGTTGCTTCCATCTTTTGGCAAATGTGAATAATACCACTATGAACATCATATCTCAAATATCCATTTGAGTCCCTGCTTTCAGTTCTTTTGGGTATGTACCAAGAAGTGTGATTGTTGGGTTATATGGTAATTCTATACTTATAATTCTTAAAAACCAGTAAATTATTTTCCACAACACCTCCACCATTTTACATTACCACCAAAATTGAATGAGTGTTCCTATTTCTCCACATCCACAACAATACTTGTAATTTTCCTTTTTTATTTAACTGTAGCCATTCTAGTGGATATAAAACAATATCACTTTGTGGTTTTGATTTGCATTTCTCTAATGGCTAATGATGTTGAATATCTATATATGTGGTTTTTGGCCAACTGTATATCTTCTTTGGAGAAATGTCAATTCTAGATTTTTGCCCATTTTTATTTGGGTTGTTTGTCTGTTTTTTTGTTACAACATATTAACAGACCTAGGGGAAAAAAGACACAGGATCATCTCAAAGGATGAAAGAAAGGCTTTTCAAAATCCAGCAGACCTTCATGATAGACCATTGTTCCAAGTATAACAGTGAGCCCTGTAAAATGACAGCTTCTCACCCAACTGAGAGGGATACATCAGACCAAAGAAAATCTCGGGCAAGTCCCGCTTGAAAAGCAAAAGTGCATTTAACAGAGGGCTAACGTGGGGCCTCACAATCAGTGGTCTGGTGGGGAGATCCTCTCTCTTGGAGATGCTGAGCCTTGTAATGCCCTAATTCCTTATCTATGGTGGTAGGTGGAGAGTGTGGCACTTCCAAAGCTCTAGGTGCATTTGCCACAAATCAAAAGGGGTCTTTTATACTACATATCTATGTGCAGATGGAGAGGGCACATGATAGGAGAGCATGATTAAAAAGTGCAGTGCTCAGGAAAGGTAATTAAGAAATGGAATTTGCAATGTTTCCTAGCAGGGCAAAAGTTACACTTTAACAGAATTATGTAAAATGAGGATTTACAATAGGGCTAAAGTTGTCAATAGAGTTGAATTTACATCTTTATAATAATTACATCAGGGATCCATTGATATGGTGGTCAATAGTTCACAGAAAAGATTATTCCTGGAGTTTCCTGGAAGAGCAGTCTAAGATTACTTTATCAATCACATGCTTATTTTCCAAGGTTTGCTGTATAACTATTAAGAAATGAAATGCTGACTAAAGGGGGAAAGAACTGAAACGGTGTGGGGAAAACACAAAATCATATATGATACAAACATGTAGAAAAATTAAAATAGAAGGAAAGTTCCTCAACTTGATGAAGGCCATCTGTGAAAACAAATATTTAACGGCCTTCTCTATGGTGAAGGACTTAGTGTTCCTTCTAAAATCAGGAACAAGACAAGAATGCCCACAATTACAGTAATTGAACCTAGAACTGGAAGCTATAAACAGAGCAAAAGAAATAAGAGGAAACAAAACTGAAAAGGAAGAAGCAAAATTTTCCTTATTTTCAGATGATACAATCTAATATACAGAAAATCCTGAAAAATCCATAACAAAGACCCTGAAACTAATAAAACCAATTCAACAAGGGGCAGAGTACAAGGTCAACATGCAAAAATCAGTATTTTCCCATATACTAGTAGAGTGCAATATGTAGAGAAAATCTACACACAATCAATTTACAATAGCATCTAAAAATAAACAAAAATGTAATTTGGAATATATTCTTTGTTGGTGCCATTATTGCTGTTTTCTGCAACTTAGCAAGATCATGGTTCTTCAAGTTGAAAATCAAGAAAGCGATTTGAGTTCTTGAATTACTGAAAGTACAATTACATTCAATACTTACTGGATCTTTTGTTTTGGAAATAGAAACCTATCTTAATCTCAAAAGAATTTATGCATTATCTTAATAAAGCCTTAATATTATTCAATGATGTTTTATTTTAAAGGCAAAATAGGCACTTAAAATTGGCATGATTTTTTTCATTCATAGAAATTATACTTTTCATGCAATTACAATGTTCTACTCAGTTTGTTGGGTGCAATAATGTTATTGTGGTTAAGGAGATAATGAGCTTACTCCTAGGTGAACATGCTAAAGTGTTTAAATGCCATGATGTGTGCAACTTACTCTTAAAGTGTTTAGCAAAAAACAATATTTCAAGAGTGCTCTGTAAGAACGTTTGATAGATCTTAGAAAAAAGATTGTTCTTTTTACTATTCTTTCAACTTTTCTGAGGGAATGAAATTTTCCAATGTTAACACAAATGAATTAAAAACAGGGACATGGAACAGATAAATGCACACCACTGTTCATATTGGCATTATTCACAGTTTTCAAAAGATGAAAGCAACCCAGATGTCCATCAATGGATGAATGGATAAGCAAAATGTGGCATATACATACTGTGGAATATTATTCAGTTGTAAGAAGGAATGAAGTTTTGACACATGGGACAACATGGATGAACCTCAAAACCTTATGTTGATTGAAATAAGCCAGGCACAAAAGGACAAGTATTACATGTTCTCAGTGTTATGAACTAAGGCCAGTGAACAAACTAATAGAGGTAGATTCTGGAAGATAGGTTACTAGGAGATAGAAGGGAAGTAGAGATTGCTGAACTGATGCTTAATATGTGCAGAATTTATAATTTGGTTGATTGAAATGGTTTAGAAATAGATGGAAGTTATGGTGGCACAGCAGTATGTGTATAATTTACAGCATTGAATTGTAAGTGTGAACATGGTTGAAAGGGGAAGTTTTGACCCATCATTGAAGCTAGACAGAAAGCTAAAGGATAAAATGGGCAACTGTATAACTCAGTTAAATCTGGAGTGGCCAAAGATTGCAGTAAAGAATGCAAATATACAAATGTTCATTTAGGATCAAAACAAAGTTACATCACTAGTACAGGGCATTGATAGTGGGGTGATATATGGGGAAAAATGCACCTAAAATATACTTCTATGGGATATGAATGTTTTTTTGTTGTCATAGGTATGTTTTCTCAATAGAAAGAGGCTCTCAAGCAGCTAAGACAATATTAAACTTCCATCCTGGAGAAGCCATGATATATTCTCAAATAATATGGCAAAAATCTCTGCAATATATAAGCCATGCCTATAAGAAAAGAAAACAGACATATATGCCAAGTCCTCTATCTTAATGTTGTACATTAGAACCTTGTTTCGACAGAAATGAAATAGCCTAATTACAATGAATGCCTAAGCGTTACCTCCTGGTAATACACTTGTTAATCAAAGGTGGCCTCTCTTTAAGCCAAACTCAGTTAATAAATGCACCAACTTCTCCCCTCTCCTCATATTTGACTCCCAGGATTAAGCCTCCCTGGCAGCGATGGATTATTAGCAAGTGTTAACCAGTGAAGAAGTTGGAAAAAGACCTTGACAATAGGGGGAAGTATTAAATACAAAAAAGTTTTTAAAACTAAGAGATTTCAAAGTGAGTTGGGAGGTCATTCCAAAGGCTTTACTTATACAGGTTTTAGTCAGATTTCATTAACTGCCACAGTAAATAAAGCCTCATACAAAGGTGTTCCAAGAGATCTAGGGATGGCTGGATACCAGCGGCAAGGCTCACTATTTCATGAAATCATCACTCTTTTGGCGGGCCCCATTTGGGAAAATATAATAATCTTTTTTCTCCAATGTAACAGAGAAGGACACATTTATAATTCTCTTAATCATGTTTCTTCTATTCTTTTTAATTGAGCTTAAATTTTCAACTTACCTGTTAAGTATATTTCTCAGAGACTTAAATCTTCAGATTGTTCATATGCTGGTTGAGCCCAGAATCCCAGCAAAGAAGTGGCCAACTCCTAATCGCCAATTCTTAGGGCTTGCCCTAGACAACCAGCAAAATGATAATGATGGGTAAGTTCCATCCCAAAAAACAAGGAGTATCTACAATTGCAATCAAAATAATTTCTTCCATTTATCTGACAATATCTAAGTCCCTACTCAGCCTGAAGCAGAGGGGATAGCATTCCAAATTCCTCAAGATTTAGTCATGAACAATCCAAAGGGACCAAAATAGACTTATTGTTATCATAGCTTTTATCTTGTGTTAACAGAAGAACTTGTAACATTGATATAAAGATAGTGGTTGCCTGGGCTTCAGAAGGGAGGGGGAAGGATGAATGGATGGAACACAGGGCATATTTGGGGCAGTGAGATTCTTCTGTATGAAACGGCAATGACAGAGACACATGACATTATGCATTTATCAAGACCAATGGAACTGTACAGTACAAAGTGTAAACCATAATATAAACTATAGGCTTTGGTTAATAGCAATGATTCAATATTGGTTCATCAGCTATTACTAATGTGCCACACTAATCTAAGATTTCAATAATAGGGATAGCTATGTGTGTGAATGTGGGAAGCTTATTTGAGAATTATGTATATTTATGTGTAATTTTTCTGTAATTATAAATCTAAAACATCTCTGTAAATAAAGTTTAATATTACATTAAAAGGACATAATGCAATCTCCTGAAGAAAAATAAACAACTATTAAGGCATAATTTCCATGACATAAAAATCTTAAAATTAAATATACGATATTTGTAAATGTACAGAGTTGAAAACCCTCACCATAATCCAATTTTACATTTCCATTATTCCCAAATTTTCATCTTCTTAATCCATCAGCTTCATTTGACACAGTCCTTCTCACTTCCTTGAAATGCTTCCATCACTTAGTTTCTGTTTCGCTATATTCTCCTGCCTATTTGTTATTTATCTGAATTCACTGCCCTTTTTTCTCTGCCTTTTTGCTGCGTTATTTCTCCAAAGCCTCACAGCATAAGTGTTTCCTCAGGACTCAGGCCTTGGACTACTTTCCTTCTTCAGCACCATGGTCACTCGTTGGAGCATCTTGGCTTAAGCCCCGTCTATACTAGCATGACTTCTGTATTTATTTATTCATGCCAATCTTTTCCAAGCAATCTTGATACACACAGAGATGCTTCATAATGTCTCTGTGTGGATGTCTAACATGCCAACACAGAACTCTCGGCTTCTCCCAGGAATCTGCTCCTCCTCTGGCTCCACTTTCTATGCCCATGGACTCTACCTGTCAGGAGTTCCAGTGACAAATTTGCTGCCTCTCTTGACTTCTCTTTCCCTTCACCCCACATGATTTCTCCAATTTCGTTTTAATTTTTCAATATGTTTTTTGCTTTTCTGGGCTCCTTACCCTTCCAAAAAAATTTCATAATTAGCTTTTCCAATTCAATAAAACATGCTGTTGTAATTTTTAAATCTGTAAATCAATTTGGGTAGTCCAGACATCTTAATGATGTTTAGTCATCCAATTCATGAACGTGGAATTTTCTTTAATTTTTAGGTCTTCTTTGATTTCTTTTAACAATGTTGTGTAATTATCTGTGTACAAGTCCTTTAAATCTTTTTTTATTATGATATGCTTTATTCATTTCTATTCATTTCCAAAGATTTACAAACAACCTTTTTTTTTACCAATTCTGCACAGATTAACCCTTAGCTTTCCTTTTTCTACACTCTGTCAATACATGCTATCCATTCATCAGTTGATGGACACCTAGGATGTTTCCAATATTTGGTTTGCAATTATGAATAATGCTGCTATGAACATCAGTGTGCCGATGTCTGTCCATGTTGCTGCTCTCAGTTATTATGGGTATATAGCTAGTAATGGTATTGCCAGGTCCCATGGCAATTCTATATTCAACTTCCTTAGGAACTGCCAAACAGTTCATCACAGTGATGGTACATTCCCAAAAACAATGAATAGGCGTTCCTATCTCTCCACATCCTCTCCAACATTTAGTTTTCTGACTTTTTAATAGTGGACAGTGTAATAAGTGTGAAATGACAACTCATTGTAGTTTTGATTTGCATTTCCCTAATCACTAGTGATTTTGAACATTTTTTCAATTGTTTCTTAACCATTTGTATTTTTTCTTTGGACAATTGTTTTTTCAAGTGTTTTGCCCATTTTTTTAAATTGGAGAGTTTGCCTTTTAATTGTTGAATTGTATGATATCTTTATATACCATGCATATTAAACCTTTATCTGATATGTGATTGCCAAATATTTTCTCCCATTGAGTCTACTGCCATTTCACAATTTTGACAAAGTCCTTTGAGGTGCAAAAATGTTTAATTTTGAGGAGGTCCCATTTATCTATTTTTTTTTCTTTTTTTGCTCATGCATCAGGTATAATGTTTAGGAAACTTCTGCCATGAAAAGATCTTGAAGATGTTCTCCTACATTTTCTTCTATGAGTTTTATGATTATCTCTTTTATATTTAGGTCCTTGATCCATTTTGAGTTAATTTTTGTATAAGGTGTGAGATAGGGTCTTCTTTCTTTCTTTTGGATATTGATATTTAGTTCTCCCTGCACCATTTGTTGAATAGACAGTTTAAGTCCAGATGAGTGGGCCTGACAGCCTTGTCAAAAATCACTTGACTGTAGATGTGAGGGTCTAATTCTTAGTTCTTGATTTGGTTCTCCTAGTCAATCTATCAGTCTTTCTTTATGCCAATACCATGCTGTTTTTACCACGGTAGCTAAGTAATACGCTTTAAGTCCAGAAGTGAGTGTCCTCCAACTATATTCTTCTTTCTTAAGATCTCTTCAGCTATGCAGGGTCCCTTACCCTTTGACATAAATTGGATAATTGATTTTTCCACTTCTGCAAAATAGGCTGTAGGGATTTTTGTTGGGATTGCATTGAATCTGTAAATCAGTTTGTCTTGCATTGACATCTTAACAGTATTTAGTCTTCCAATCAATGAACACAGAATACCCTTTCATTTATTTAAGTCTTCTTCA
>JAKSZT010024886.1:5093-21539 GCA_026826555.1 Tolypeutes matacus | reverse complement strand
ATATAAAGAAATCCTTCACCTCGAAAATAAAAGGACAAACAACCCATTTAAAAAATGGGCAAGTGACCTGAAAAGACACTTCTCCAAGGAAGAAATACAAATGGCTAAAAAGCACATGAAAAAGTACTCAACATCACTTGCTATCAGGGAAATGCAAATAAAAACTACAATGAGATACCATCTTACACCCACCATGCAATTTTGATCACTGTCGCTTTGTAATATATTTTAAAGTCTGGTAATGTGATACCTCCAATTTCACTTTTCTTTTTCAAAATGTCTTTGGCAATTCAGGGCCTGTTACCTTTAGAAATATATTTTGTGGTTAGTTTTTCCAGTTCCTTAAAAAATATAGTGTTGATTTTTATTGGGATTGCATTAAATCTGTAGAGTAGTTTGGGTAGGATAGACATCTTGATGATGTTTAGATTTCCTATCCATGAACAGGGAATATTTTTCCATTTATTTAAGTCTTCTTTGATTCCCTTTAACAGTGTTGTGTAATTTTCTGTGTATAAGTCCTGTACACCTTTAGTTAAATTTATTCCTAGGTATTTGATTCTTTTACTTAGTATTGTAAAGGGCATTTTTTTCTTGATTTCCTCCTCTGATTCTTCGTTATTGGTGTACCGAAATGTTACTGATTTTTGAACATTGATCTTATAGCCTGCAACATTACTGAACTCCTTTATAATTTCCAGAAGCTTTATTATAGCTTTCTTTGGGCTTTCTATGCATGGGATCATGTCGTCTGTAAATAACAAAATTTTCCCTTCTTCTTTTCCAATCTGGATGCCTTTTATATCCTTTTCTTGACTCAGTGCTCGAGCAAGTACTTCTAAGACACTTTTAAATAAGAGTGGTGATAGTGGGCATCCTTGTCTTGTTGCCGATCTCAGAGGGAAGGCTTTTAGGATTTCACCATTGAAGATGAATTAGCTTTGGGTTTTTCATATATACCCTTTATCATAATCAGAAAATTTCCTTCTATTCCTATCTATTGCAGGGTTTTTATCAGGAAATGCTGCTGTATTTTGTCGAATGCTTTTTCTGCATCTATAGAAATGATCATGTGTTTTTTTTACTTTCAGTTTGTTTATGTGGTGTTTCATTAATTGATTTTCTCATATTGAACCATCTTGGCATACCTGGGGTGAAACCCACTTTGTCATGGTGTATACTCATTTTGATGTGATGTTGAATGCAATTAGCAAGTATTTTGTTGAGGATTTTAGCATCGAGATTCATTAGAGAAATTGGTGTATAATTTTCCTTTCTAGTGGTATCTTTGTTGGGTTTTGGTATTAGGGTAATGTTGTCATCTTAGAATGAGTTAGGCAATTTTCCTTCTATTTCTATTCTTTGGAAGAGCTTAAGTAGAATTGCCATTAGCTCTTTCTGGAATGCTTGGTAGAATTCAGCTCTGAAGCCATCTGGTCCTGGGCTCTTCTTAGTTGGGAGGTTTTTCGTGATGGAGACTATCCCTTTAATGTAGTGCACTGTTGAGTTCATAAATTTCTTCTTTCATCAATGTAGGCTATTTGTGAGTTTCTGGAAAATTGTCCATTTCCTATAAATTATCATTCTTGTTGGCATATAATTTTTCAAAGTATCCTATTATGATGCTTTTTATTTCTCTGGAGTCAGTATTGATATCCCCTTGCTTGTTCCTTATTTTGTGTACTTGCAACTGTTCTTTATCTTGTGTACTTGCATCTGTTCTATAAGGAGACTTCCTGCTCCTTACTCCCCATTGAGGACCGGATAGAATGACTCTTATCTCTAACTGAAGCACTGAGTGCTGAGCAAGGCTTTCTCCCTTTCTTCCTTTGCAGATCCAGAACCTATGATGATGGTTTTCATTGGGGCTCTGAGAGTTTGGTTCCAAGAAATGACATTCCCCCTCTGGATTGAGTCACTCTAGCAGGTATTCACTGTGGAGTAAGCCACAGGAAGTCCAGGTTCTCCTGTGGTGCTAACAGCCCTCTAAAGAGACATGTGAAGAGAGCAGTGTTGCCATCACAGGGTCACATCCTTGATCCTCATGGTCCATGCCCACTCTTGCTGAGGGAGGCCTCCACCCATTCAGGCAGCTGGGGACAGGGGCAAAGTGGGTGAGCACTTTTCCTTTAGGGGTGGCTGTATTTGCAAAGGGTGAGGGGAAGTGTCCCCTCAGAAATGTTGCAGAGAGAAAACAATATCTTTAAATTAACCACTATGTATGAGTTCATTGTGTACTATTTTCATAATTTCTTTTAAATTATAACCAAATTATCTGTGCAAAGAGTATAAAAATAATTTATGTCTGTCATGGAAAACAGCAAACTTCCTTCGCTAGCCTCAACCCCCATTCCTCTTCCCTCAGAATTATGTGCATTGGCATATTATTTTGGATACAAATTTCTGTTTGTAAATACATGCATTCTCTAGTTTCATCCCTCCCACCCCCTATCACATATGCGAAAATTATTAGAGTACAACTTAAGAATATAAATTTTCTAACATCTTAAAATACTGGAGATTAGAAGTATATCATCCAATTATGAGAGGATCATTTCTGAATTAATATAATAAGGAAAATTGGAGTTAAGTAGAAAGCAGGCCACTGTAGCCCAGTGGCTGTTAAACTTCAATCCACACCAGAATCAGCTGAAGAAACTAAAACAATATAAATAGATGGGGTGCCTTAGAATAAAATGTTACAGTAATGGGCTGCATTGTTTTTAAAATGATAATTTTTTAAATGCTTACACAGAATGTAATGGACTGAAGAACCAGTGAAAACAAACAGGACAATCTGAAATATGTGGAAAGCACATCTTTAAAAAAACTAAGAGAAATCTTGAGTTCTGATGCATAAATTAGTGGTAACAAACTGAACACAGATGAGTGTGGAAGAAGATGTGGGAGGAGCAGATCTCAGAACAACCTGCAAGTGCACATTTCCATAGGAGAAAAACATCCTGAATTGCACAGTCACAGCCCCTTCCTTAAAAGGTTGACAACAAGTTGCACAGACTGGATGTGGACATTCTTTGTAGATTCACATTCATTACATTCACAGGATTTCTTTCCAGTATGAATATTGTAATGTTTAATGAGATACTGCCTCTGGCTGAAGGCTATTCCACATTCCTTACATATATAGGGTTTCCCTCCACTATGAATTTTCTCATTGTCAGTGAGATTTTATTTGCTAAAGAAGGCTTTCTTAGAGTCCTTACAGATATAGGGTTTCTCTCCAATTTGTCTTCTCTCATGTATTAGTCAGCCAAAGGGGTGCTAATGTAAAATACCAAAATGGGGTAGTCTTTACAAAGGGTATTTATTTGGGGTTGAAGTCCACAGATACCAGGCTATAAAGCATTAAGTTTCTTCTCACCAAATTTCAGTTCCATGTTTTGGAGCAAGAAAGCTGCTGGCGTTTGCCAGTGTTCAGGTTCCTTGTGTTCCTCTCTTCCCAGGGCTGCATTAATGTCTCGGCTTAGCTCTTCTGGCTCCTCTAAAAGGTCAGCTGTAGACTATCAGGAAAATGGCTCACTTCTCTTCTTCTGGAGCCTTTTCTAAAACAGAAAAACTGCTTGTCAAAAAAAAATCTTCTTCAACTGTCCTTTGCCATGCCTTTTATATTTGATTCCAAAACCCAATAATGGGTGGGGTTCAACGCCCTGCTGACTTGGCCCAGTCAATGCCCCGATGATGCCCAGATTAACAGAAGATTTTACAAGTATGATCAAATTATATTTTTGGAATTCATAATTACATAAAATTCCCCAAGAGTTACATCTGGTGTGTAATGAGGCTTGATTTCTGAATGAATGCTTTCCCACATCCATCACATTCATAGGGTTTCTCTCCAGTATGTATTCTCAGGTGGTTAATGAGGTTTAACTTCTGGTTGAGGGCTTTTCCACATTCATTGCATATAGAGGGTTTTTTTCTGGGATGAATGCTCTGATGTTTAATGAACTATTGCTTTTGGCTGAAGGCTTTTCTGATTCCTTACATTCATTTTATTTTCTGTCCACTATGATTTTTTCTTGTTCTGTGAGATATGAATTGTACCTAAAGGCATTTTTCACATGCCTTACATGCATACGGTTTCTTCACAGTAGGAAATCTCTTGTATCTGAGATTTGACATTTGAATTAAAGCTTTCCCACATATATATCATTTATCTTCAGTAAGAATTTTCTGATGAATAAAGAGGTTTTCTGTCAGGTTGAAAACTTTCCCACATGTATGATATTTCTATCATTTTCCCTGTATGACTTTTAAACTGAGGATTAAAAAATGACTGTAAAGTGCAGACTACATTCGGGACACTCATATGGTTTTTGTCCAGTGTGAATTTTCTCACATTCCTTGATGTTTTGTTTCAGATGAAGCATTCCCATGTTCATTACAATACTAGTTTCTGTATTAATATTTCATGCTCAATGAGATTTAATGCCTGGCAGAAGGATTTCCAATATTCCTTACTTACACAGGGTTTTACTCCTGCATGGTTCTTTGATGGGACTCTAGCATTCCCAAATTCATGAAATCCCAAATGGATTCTCTGAAGGTTTAATTCTCAGGTATCTCATGAGGTTGAATTTCCAAGAAAACTTCACACTCATTACACTTAAAGTGGAGGAATGTCATGTGGGGCAAACTGGAAAAACTCATTGTTTTCATTCTTTTACCTTTCATAGATTCCCTCATGCTTAGTTAAGCACGATGCAAATTCCTTCCAAGTGAAGTTACATTCATATAAGTTTTATTTTGAGGAAACAATGATTGCAGTCAGAAAAAATGTTTTCCCAACTTTCTTACAACATCGGCACTCATCTTATGTCTAGACTCTTGTGGAAGTGGATATAGCTTCACTCACAAGCCTTTTGTTATGTGGTTCATTCTGCTTTTTAATGTCCTATGGTTCTTCAAAGTATGTGGGGTGTGAAAAAGCAGTGCTTAGGGGGAAATTTATATAATTGAATGCATTCTTTAGAAAAGAAGAAAGTTCTAAGCATCCAATTTGGGAAGTACAACAATATTTCCTTTTTATTGTTCTATTATTCATGTCTCTTCTTGCTTCAAATGAGCATCACATCCAGATTGGTGACTTCATAAATAGGAAATGGGGAAGTGATACACAACTTGATTTATGATGGGTACAAAACAAAACCCCAATAATCAACCCTGCAACCTTCAGTCTTCTGAAGGATAAGTAAGATGCAGCTTCCAAAGATGCACGAGTAAGGTGGCCCCAGAACAAAGGCCTAAATGGCAACCCAGGAAATCCTGAACACTCTATTTTGGACTATTTTTGTTCAATTTTTTTTCTTCTATTTATTTGGATGAGATACACTATTTAATATTCTTTAATGTTTCCTGGGGAAATTATAAAACTTTTGCTTGCCTTTCCTAATCTGCACTTATTATTTGTTATTGACTTGCCAAATAATGCATTTTAAAACATTTTATATCCTGTATTAGTCAGCCAAAGGGGTGCTGATGCAAAATGCCATAAATCTTTGGGTCTTTATAAAGGGTCTATATTTGGGGAGGAAGCTTATATTTACCCAGCCATAAAGCATAAGTATCTTCTTTCCCCAAAGTCTATTACTGCATCTTGGAGCAAGGCAACTACTGATATTTGCCAGGATTCCAACTAATTGGGATCCTCTCTTCACAGGGCTGCATTTCTCTCTGGGCTCAGCTCTTCTGTTTCCTCCAGAACGTCAGGTGTAGACTATGAGGCTCTCTAAAGTTTGCCTATCACCCCAAAACCACCTGTGAACTGTCAGGCAATGGCTTGTCTCTTTTCCCTGGGGCCTTCTGTCCTTGCTCATCAGAACTACAACATGAAAAACTACTCTAGCTCTGTCCTTTGCCATATCATTTTATGTTTGATACACCAGCCACCAAGGGGCTTCCTGCCACCCCACCCCCCAGGCAAAATCTATGTGCTCTGGCTTCAGGGATGGGAATAATAGCACACCTCTATGAGTTACACCCCTGATTTTGGAGGTAAGATTTGGTGGAGAAAGCACAGTATATTGAATTCATCTTGGGCCCATTCTAGGGGCCAGTGCAATGGTGATCAGCACACCATTTTGCTCAATGATGACCACACCCAAAATACAGCCACTGCATCATAAGTTCACATTTCTCCCAGACTTAGGAGACCCCTCCAGATCCCTGTGCCCTGGGTTATTGCCCTCATTTGTATCTTGCATGGACCCCGGAATGAATATTCTTACTAACACATTGCTGTGTGTAAGGATTTTTTATGTAGGACATTTTGGTAAGATTCAGATAAGGGACCTTTTGATTAGGTCACTTTTTGTTAGATTGCTTTAGTTTAGTTAAGCCCTCTTATTAGATTTCAGGCATCAGGATGGACACCAATCATTGTGTTGAAGTACTACATACATGTAACACACAAAGAAAGAGTGCTGCAATGACTAGCCTGCCATATGGGAGAGAGTCCCAAGATCTCCGAGACCTCTGGAGAGACACAGAAAGCCTGAGAGGCTGAAGGAGATGCCAGAGGCTGGAGTCATGGAGTAGCTTGAAGCTGAAGATATCCAGGAAAGAGGAGAAGGGAGATGTGTGAGTAATTTTGTCTGATGGCCCACTGCTGACCTTTGGGATAAAGTGAGTTTGGGGGAGAAAGCAGAGAGGGACAGGCAGGCCCAACATTTATCTTGGCTGTATTCCAGGAGCAGCAGTCCTATGTTAATACAGCATTTTTTATTGTGCCTTCATTTGGACATTTTCACAGCCTCACTACTCTAAGCTTTAACCCTAATAAATTGCAATAAAAGCCAATTTGTTTCAGGTATTTTGCTATGGCATCACTTGGCAAATTCAAACAGCTGGGGACACAGATTTGGAGAGGTGCCCTGTTCCCCAATGGCAGTGTGATGCTGCTGCTCAGTGTATTCACCTGTAAACTGTGGGTATCTGCAGACTAGGTGGGAAAGAGTACTGGAAAGATGGAGGGGAAAGTGCTCTTGGCCAGCAAGGCATGCAAGACAGGGTGGCAGGCAGGGGAGCCACAGGGTTTTGGGACTAGTCTAAAGTAACAGATGGAGCAATATGATGTACCTGCCTAGGGCAGGGGTTGGCCATTTAGACAGGGGCAGATAAAACAAAGGGTCCTGGGGTCGGGGGAGCAGAGGAGTATGGCACAGAGAGGAGACTTACTGCTCCTGCTCCTTTTGCCCTTCCCTCCTTCCCTTGTCCTCCAGCATTGACCCTCTGTGGAGGCTGCTCTTACTCTACCCCTCCTGTGTCTCAGGCACAGACTCAAGTCTCCTGCTTCCTTGTTCTGCATTCATCTTCTCCAATCTTGGGGTGGCTAAACAAAGTGCAATGCCAAGATGAAACCTGTTGGTGTCAGGAAGGAAATGTCAAAATTCATATTACAGCATTGGGTACAGCAATAATATCACCAGAATGAGCAACATTAGGCCAATGACCCTAATGAATAGCACAGGAATCTCGGAAAATCCTGGGTCCTAGGGCTGACAAGAATAGAAATGATGTTGTGAGATAGTGCCATGTTTGCAAAAAACCTCAGAGGGTGCAGATGTCAGATATTTCTCAGACTAATTAAATATAAAATTTTCAGCACATTTTGAACAAAGTTGAAAATGATGCAGACCTCTTCAATTCCAGAAGAGAACGGAGGGGTTGAATGGGAAGAAGCTGATGAACACCTGAAGAAGCTGGAATGTTCACCGCAGTTCTCCAAGCCAGAGAAGGAGTGTTCTTTTTGGGAACCAAACTCTTGGCGCTCCAATGAAAACCATCATCACAGGTTGTGGATGTGCAAATGAGGACCGGGAGAAAGCCCTGCTCAACACTCACATTCTCAGTTAGTGATGTGGGTCACTCTACCAGGTCTCACTGGGGAGGAAGCAGCAAGAAATCCGTCTTCTACTTTGTTGTTAACAGCCCTCTAACAGAACACATGTTGAAAGCAGTGTTGCCTTCACATGGTTGCATTCAGGCTACTCTTGCTGTGTGTTCCTTCTTGCTGAGGGAGTCCTCTCCCATCTAGGGAGCTGTCAAGTGGCTGAGGATATGAGCACTTTTCCTTTATTTGTGACTGTCTTTGCAAAGGAGGAGGGGAAGTGCCCCCCCAGTAATGTTGCAGATACAAATCAATATCTTCAAATGAACCATTACGTATTATTTCATTGTGTAATATTTTCATAATTTCTTTTAAATTATATCCAAATTATCCATGCAAAGAGTATAAAAATAATTTATATCTGTTAGGGAAAACAGCCAAATTACTTCTCTAGCCCCAATCCCCATTCTTCTTTCCTCAGAATTATCTGCATTGGCAGATTCTTTTGCACACACATTTCTTTTTGAAAATACATATATTCTCTATTTTCATTTTTCCCACACGCTATCTCATTTGAGAAAAATATTGGAGTACAACTTAAGAATATAAATAAGTTTTCTAACTTCTTAAAATACTTTAAATTTGGAGTATATCATCTAATTATGAAAGGATCATTTCTGATTTAAAATAATAATGAAAATTGGAGTTGAGTAAAAATCAGGCCACTGTAGTTCAGTGGATTTAAACTTGAATCCTCATCAGAATGAGGTGAAGAAACTGGAAAAATATCAATGGTTGGTGTGCTTTGTTAAAAAATGCTACATAATTGGAAGCATTATTTTAAAAAAGGTAATTTCTTATATGCTTACCAAGAATGTAATGGATTGAAGAACAAGTGAAAGCCTCCAGGATAATTTGAAATAATTGGAAAGCCCATCTTTACATAAACGAAGAGAAATCTCGAGTTCTGATGCATAATTTATTGGTAACAAATTGAAAACAGATGAGTGTGGAAGAAGATGTGGGAGTAGGTCTCAGAACAAACTGCAAGTGCAATTTTCCAGAGGAGAAAGACATCCTGAATTGCACAGTCACAGCCACTTCCTTAAAAGATTGTCAACAAGTTGCACAGACTGGAGGTGGAGATTCTTTGGAGAATCACATTCATTACCTGCAAAGGGTTTCTCTCCAGGATGAATGTTGTTATGTTAAATGAGATACTGCATCTGGCTAAAGGCTATTCCACATTCCTTATATATATATCGTTTTTCTCCAGTTTGTCTTCTCTGCTGTGTAATGAGGCTTGATTTCTGAATGAAAGCTTTCCCACATCAATCACATTCATAGGTTTTATCTCCAGTATGTATCCTAGGATGTTTAATGAGGTTTTCCTTCTGGTTGAAGGGATTTCCACATTCATTGCATATATAGGATTTTCCTCCAGAATGAATACACTGATTGTTAATGAACAATTGCTTTTGGCTGAAGGCTTTTCTGCATTCTTTACATTCATTTTGTTTCTGTCCACTGTGAGTTTTTTTCATGTTCTGTGAGATGATTTGTACCTAAAGGCTTTTTCACATACCTTACATTCACGTGGTTTCTCTGCACTAGGAAACCTCTTGGACTTGAGATTTGACATTTGAGTGATAGCTTTCTCACATATATATCATTTCTCTTCAGTAAGAGTTTTCTGATGAATAAAGAGATTTTCTCTTAGTTTGAAAAGTTTCCCACATGTATAACATTTCTATGCTTGTTCCCCTGTATGGCTTTTAAAGTGATGAGTAAAAAACGACTTTAAAGAGCAGACTACATTCAGGACACACGTATGGTTTCTCTCTAGTTTGAATTTTCTCAAATTCTGTGAGGTTTTGTTTCAGATGGAAACATTCCCATGTTTATTACAATACAAACTAAGATATGAATATTTCATGCTCAGTGAGATATAATGCCTGGATAAAGGATTTTCATTATTCCTTACATTCACAGGGTATTACTCTTGCATATTTCTTTGATGTGACTCTAGCTTTCCCCAATTCATGAAATCCTGAATGGTTTCTCTGAAGGATTCATTCTTTGGTATCTCATGAGTTTTAATTTCCAAGAAAACTTCACACTCATTACACTTAAAGGGGAGGAACACCATGTGGGTCAAACTGGCAAAACACATTGTCTTCATTCTTCTACCTTACATAGATTCCCTCATTATTAGGTAAGCATGATGCAAGTTCCTTCAAAGTTAAGATACATTCATATAAGTTTTATTTTGAGGAAACAAGCTTGCCGAGAGAGAACATATATTCCTAACTTCTTACATTCTCTGCCTTCATCTTAATTCTCTACTCTTGTGGAAGTGGATATAGCTTCACTCACAAGCCTTTTGTTACAAACACATTTCTGTTTGTAAATACATGCATTCTCTAGTTTCATCCCATCCCACACCCTATCACATATGAGAAAAATTTTGGAGTACAACTTAAGAATATGAATAAATTTTCTAACTTCTTAAAACACTTGAGATTAGAAGTATATCATCTAATTATGAAAGGATCATTTCTGATTTAAAATAATAAGAAAAATTGGAGTAAAGTAGAAAGCAGGCAGCTGTAATTCAACATGGAGTTAGACGGTGCCTGGAATGATCCAAAGAAAGTTAGGTACCATTCCACATTCACTCCATGTGGAATGCAGGCAAGTTTATTTTGGATGAAGCTGCTTTTTATACTACAAAGCTGATAATAAAAGTAGGGCATCCTTCACTAGTTCCTCTGCTTGGTATGTGAGAGCACTGCCTCTTTCTGTGTTCCCAGACAATCTTTCTTGGGAATTCAGACAATAACATCTTTGTAGTGTGCTCATTCTGCTCTTACTCTTCCTACTGATGTTTGCAGTATACAGTGTCCTGGGAGACATTTACTAATGTTTCTCTGCCAGCAAGCATGCTTTTAAAATGCTTAACCCTTTATGCTCTGCCTCTCAGCATCTTTTTCAACAATTCTCCCTTTTTTGTTTTTGGTAAAGGGTGACTGTTCCTGTGTTAGGTTGCCCTCCTTTGAAGGTCTTACCCATCACTGGCCACCAGCCAAGCTCATGGCTTAAGAGTCAAGAGAGTTAAGCACCAATGATCATCAAACTTAAGTTAGCAAGTACAGTAGGGAGTTTAGTTTATTTAATTGATCTGTCACTGATTGCCAAATGTTGGTACCTGGTAGTGTAGTAAGTTGATACTGAGACATGCTCAAAATCTTCTTTTGCAAATCTGTAATTTCTATAGATAAATTTGTGTGATGACCTATTAAGTGATTTTTAATTTTCTCTCACTCATAATGGGAATCATTGCTTGGGAGAGGAGTGATACAAAAAGAACTTTCATTCCAATCACACTTCGAACCTTGTTTTAAATTTAGATTATATACCTGATCTCCCATTTGTGAAAGAGCCATCTCTAAGTCATTAAGCCTATTGTTAATCTGCTCTCAATACATGCCTGACTATGCCATAACTCGCTAGCATTATGATGCCAATTTCTAACATATTGTCATGTTTGGATATTCTCATGTAGGGCACTTCCTGCCACAGCAGCAGCTGTAATAATACCTATAAGCCCTAATACTGCAGCTATAATTAATCCAATTAAACTTTTGGTACTTTTCAAATCATGATTTAGAAAGTGCCAAAGGATTTGGTTCTAAGGGGAAGACTGCCAGGAGTGATTCATGCAAATCAGAAGCCATATTCCATGATGCTGATGTCCTAATTGAACTGCAGTAGAGCTGTCCTGTAAAACAGACTTTGATACACAAGTGTAAAGGGTGCAATTACTGCAGAAAAATCATGTTTGATTAATGATCGCTGTTCCCACTATAAAAACAATGGGATCCTGTAGACATACTTTAAGAAATTAAGTGGATTTTCTTTTTAAACTGGTAATATTAGTTTTATTGCCTTGTCATTCAAAAATTGAGCTAGTTCCAAAAATTAATTTCCACAAATAATTTTTACTTTTGTTAACTTTATTGTCCCATAGTTGTGGGATAAATCTTCTCTTATGAGTCCAATTTAATGACGTATTTATACATATAAGGTCCCCAAGATTCTAAAAATAATGAAAGCTTTCATTAGTTTTTTTTGTTAAATTACTAATTTTTCAACTTATGGTTGTGTTTACATTAGGTTTCAGTATCCCTATAAGGGTCCCATTTTTACAATTCTATAAGAATTATTAAAGAGCACAACCTCAGATGAAACATTGTATGTATGCAATTTATCAATTTGTACTATGATTTTGGGGCTCTGTACATGGATCAATGGATCCTATGCAGTTAGGTCATTCAAGAAAAGGAAATTTTCAATAAATTTCCCTTCCTCATCAGGTTTTAGAGGAGGGAAGAATCAAGAGGCCCAGGAAAATAAAAAGGATTAATATAAACAGGGTAGGATTTGTCCCCTGAAGTCAACTATTCTAAAAGAGGTGAATTAGTACTATAAGCCCAATATGTATAATTATGTGAAAGTGCACTTCTTACTGCTGTGGTTCTCAAAGTAAGCATAGCAAGGAATAACTCTGTTAGAGTGACATTCTGCCTTTTAGAAGTTACCTTCTTTTCCGCTTTTTGTGTCAGCTTCATTGGCTTGTTTATGTCTAGATTTCAGATGTCTGGACAGGACCGAAAGCTGGTCTCCTTTATCTGTAATGATGAGAGCAAAACCTCATCCATATATCCTAACTTAACTTCGGCCTTGTCCCATAGATTATTATTTTTATGCTCTCAGTAATCTATTTGTACAATATTTGTTTCTGTATTATTGCCTGATTTTTGCCAGAAATGCTCTGCTGTTGATGTATATGATTCTGACCTTTGGCTGAAAAAATTTATTGTAAATAATGCTTGATATAATTGTTCTCACACCTCACCATTTCCACCTTTTTTTGTTTTTGCCACATTTATAGAGATTTAACTCTTAATTTTTAATGTGACATATACATACATTCACAGTCTTACTAAATCATGGGATACACTGATATACTTGGCGTATTTTTGGCTAGAGTCCTGGATAGATACAAGATAAATATTAATATATATTTAATTTAATAAGCTTACATTGACAATTAAGGTGAGAAACAAATAACATAACTAATTAAAAGATTAAGTCAATATTGAACAAAGTTACAGAATGACAGATAGAGCAGTTTTATATCTATTATTACCAATATTTAGCTTTTAACTGCGAAGCGTTGAAGTAGTAACTGGTACTAGAGTTTTGGTTGGCTGCGTGTAGGATTAATGAATTTGATAGTACTATAGAGGCCAACTTGTGAGTATTTTGCTAATCCCGAGCAAGGGGCCAGACTCCTTAGGAAGGAAAACAACACTCCCTGGGCAGTAAATTTTAAGCTTTATGCATCAATCCCTGGCAGAGGGCCAGCTACCCAAGGGAGGAATACCACACCTGTTGAAATGCACTTTATTTTTTTTAATTTGTTACAAAATATCCTTGATGTGCTTACTATTTAATTTCCAATATTTTTCCTGAAATGTGAAAAGTGTTAACTAGCAAGGCATTGGTTTGTTGATTAACAAAGATTTCTGCATGATGCTTTACTTTTAGGCTTGAACAATACTTTCTAAACGTTTTTTAAAAAAGATATTTTGTTTTAGGACTGTTCAAATTTAAAACAAAAGATTTATATACATACTTAATAAAAGAAATTTAAAAAAAAGAAATTTATGTGTAAGAAACAAGTTATTAAATTATTTATATATGCAAGTATTGTATTGAAGTTTTGATTAGTATTTCAGTATATTATACATAATTCATAACTGCAGTAGATTGTACAACAGACATCCAATGAATAATTTTTATTTCTTAAGCATTTAAGATTCTTAGTAGCATGATTAGAATGATGTCAATTTTTAAAATTTTTTATAGTTTGAAGCATAAGTAAAAACAAATTAGTGTTTCCTTTTTGGGCTGTGGGGCAATACATTAACTTGTAATTTTAATCCTTGCATTGGTTTTGTTGTTAACATTATAATTAGAATAGGGGCTGTTGTTTACAGAGTTGAATATAAACTTGATTTATTGTTGGCTATTTTACAGGAAGGGGAATGTGGGCTGGCTTGACTTGTTTAAGAAAATATTAAAGAAAGGCTAAGCAAGTTTTAAAACAAAGTGATAGTGACATAACTGGATATTAATTTTTTGCAAAAAACTAGCAATATTTGGGACCACTGCATGCTACACTGGGGTTATTTTATTTTACTAAAATTTACTGTTATGCACTACCCTGCCAGCCTTTAATGGCTGCTTTCTTCTTGTAGTTAACTAAAAATTAGGGTTAGTAACCTTATATTTTATTTACTATTTTACTGAAACATTATTAAATTTTCAGGAATTTTATACACTGTTAAAGTATTCATATGAACTTTTTGTTCATACAACTTTAGTTGTTATAAAAATAGAAAATTTCTTTTAATTATACAACATTTTAAATACTTCATTTAATGGATATCACATAAACTTAACCATTTTTAGTATTTTACTTTTTTTTTAGGTAAAAGACCAGGATGTTTGTGACGGTTTGAAATAAAAGATATCTTTCAGGAATTGACATTGAGAAAGCAGGTTCAAACATTGTGTTCCTTTTAAAAGTGATAAGACCTGTTTCTTCATAAAAATGGTAAGCTTAAAGACTGAGAAGCTATTTTGATAAAACAGACTTTCTTTATTGCATACTGATTTTTCAGGAGAAAACATTGTAAACTTTTACTAAAACAGATTATTGACTTGAGAAACTTTGAGAAAGATGACACATTAACATTACGTTATTACATTGTTTGACATGAAAGTTTTTAAATTTTTATAGATAGACTGCTTAAATTTTACTTAGCTTTGACAACAAAAATTCCTTTTTCACAAGCCTTTTGCAATATTATGTTTATTCAGGTTTTGTCCCACATTTTACATTGTTTGAATAACTAGTTGTTTTATCTTAGGATAAAATGACTTTCTTTTCTTTAATAATAAAAGCACATTCTATATACCTTCCATACTTAAGTTACCACAATGATTTTGGAAACTCCTTCCAAGCAAATTTCTGACAACATTTAATTACCATCAACATTAAACAAACTTGTTAGAATAATGATTTAATTTGACTATAACAATTTTTATTATTTTAAACTAATATCCATTTTTATTTATTAATAAATAAATTTAATTTTTTGGCCATTTGAATAGAGCTCTCATAATAATCTTCATTTTATCAATGTAATATTACCATCCAGAGGTATCAAAATATACACTGACACTGAACAAACAGACAAAAACAAAAAGAATTATGACACATTAACAGAAACACATAGCTTACTAATTTGACCCATAATTTTCACTCCTGTGATATGGCTGTCTACAAGACCTCCATCATTTCACATCTTTGATTTTACTATTTTAAGATTTTTTCTGGAATCTTTGTTACCTGTAATATATAAGCTTTTTCTTTGAAAAACTTTTGTTCGTAATCAGCAACCAGCCAGGACAACTTAAACAGCCTAAATACAGTTAAGTCCTAATATAGCAGTTTATAAAGATATTTAACATGTATATTTTGGATTACCACTCTTTAGAAGTACACTTAGGCTCAAAGTTCAGATTACTGCAGTACGCCTTTTATTCCTGTTCTTAATTTTGGGTATACTCAGTGAAGGACTAATAAACTTGGTTTCTGCTGAGGATGGTTTGCCAGCTGTAACGCTTTTGGTAACTGCCTTAAGTTCTTTTACATGCTGGTGTGGACTGCTCTTTGCTGACTAGGTAAATTTGAGCAAGGCTGGGAAATGTGCTCATATTGTTTGTCTGAGGGACTTGAGCAAGGCCCGCTTGGAAGTTTCCCAACTTATTACCGAGACTACTATTTTTCTGATATTTAGAATGGCATTCCTTGGCACAGTATAACACTTTCTGACATTTCAGACACATAAGACTTGGTATTGATTTATTATTGTTGTGAAATGGAGCTCTTACAATAGTTTTGGTTTGGTAATCTTTTTCTCATATCACCTGGTTTCCCACATTTAAAGCAACAGGGTTGATTAATGGGGTGTTGTTTTGTCCCCACCATAAATCAAGTGCTATATTGCTTCCCCATTTCCCAGTCATGAAGTCACCATACTGGATGTGATGCTCATTTGAAGCAAGAAGAGCAATAACAATAGAACAAATAAAAAGGAAACATTGTTGTGCTTCAGAAATCGGATGCTTAGATGATTGGTATTGGATCTTTCCTCTTTTCTAATGAATGCATTCAATGATATAAATTTCCCTCTAGGCACTGCTTTTGCTGCATCCCAAAAACTATGAAGAAACATAGGACATTAAGAAGCAGAAGGAACCCCATAACAAAAGGCTTGTGAGTGAAGCTATATCCATTTCCACAATAGTACAGATTTAAGATGAAGGCAGAGAATGTAAGAAAGTTGGGAAAGTATGTTCGCTGACTGCAAGCATTGTTTCATCAAAATAACACTTCTATGAATGTAACTTCACTTTGAAGGAATTTGCATCATGCTTACCTAAGCTTGAGGGAATCTATG